>DWMY01000054.1:0-62363 GCA_018249775.1 Heliconius hecalesia formosus
AGCTGACTCCGCATATCCTACGAAGAGATCGCATCTCCACAGCATTCATCTTTCTTTCATTCTTCTTCTGTAATACCCACGTTTCGCTGCCGTATAACAGAGTCGGTACCAAAACTGCATTGTGTACAGCCAAACGCGCAGCTGTGCTGACGTTTCGCCGTCTCATCAATGCAGCTAAGACTCCGTTAACCCTGTTACCGGCAGCAATACGTCTTCCATCTCGTATCTTCCATCTCTACGGAACATACTTCCCAAATATACCACTTCATTCACTTGTTCTAATATCTTACTATTTACACTGATCTTGCATTCCGTCCTTTCTTCACCTCTTTCAAAAATGTATGCTTAAGCATTTATTTATTTCATTGCACGTTTTATATATAGCTAATATTCCCCTTTTAAATGTGATGTATCGACACGAGATTTTTCACTCCAAATTTATACTTCCACGCATTAAATTTGCAATTTTACACTTCAAATTCATCCTTTTAGATCTTTTTTAACATTTTTAAAGTATTATTCCACACTTAGATAAGATAAATACTTAATTAGAAAACGTATAAAAATTTGAACGTAGCGGGAATCGAACCAACATGAACGTTGAACGTAGTGCTAGGTGGTCAAAGCGCTTGGACGGTTTCCAAAGAGGCGCGGGTTCAAAGCCCGCTACGTTCCAATTTTTATACGTTTTCTTATTAAGTATTCATCCTTTTATGCACCAAATTATGCATTTTAGTAAAAAAATAAAATCTGCAGAAAAATATTAATACAAGTGAATAATTCACCGTAAATCGATAACCATCTGTAGAGCGGCACCAGTTTAATTGACTTCTTTTATACACGAGGACTCTCGTGACAGTGAGGTCAAGTAGTGGTGCCATCAATTTTTTCTTACCACATGTTCAAGAAAAATGATTACGCGGACGTTTAAAAATAATTTCTTTTGAATCAGTTATTGTGTATATAATATATTGTCGACGCAGTACTCTTGTGAGGTGCAATTCGACACTGGAGCGAAGAAATTAAATTACAAATTGAAATAAATATTTCTTCTTTTCTTCTTCCTTGAATGTGGATGGAACATCGCACACATATTCGGCGTTTAGTTCCGCCGCTCAACACACAATGCCTTCAAAATTCGGCGGTAATTGGGTAACGAAGTGTCTTAACGCTAGGTTTCCTCTGCCTACCCCGCTGTGTGCGGGATAACGCGTGAAGCTGATTTATAATATTCATATTAAAATCCTTGTTCAATATCAATGAAAGCAATTACAAAGGAAATTCCGAGAACAATTTAAATGGGTGGAAAATTTGCGCTATCTTTTTGTTATTCTATATTATATTCGATATAGCTAACAAAATTATTCAATGGTGAAATTTTATATGGTGAGTAATTTATTTAATGTTCTGGAGATTCAACTTTGCAATTTCTTATTGGATTTGGGATTATATACTTTTATATATATTTTCCAGCTTCACGCTGTAGGCAGAGGGACACTCCGTTCCTCATTTTCCGCCAAGAAATAAAAATATTAAATATTACATTTACTCGACTATGGATCCGAGAACCCATAATCAGTCGCGTTTACAGTCGCACACTTGTGCTCCTGCGCCACGACTTGTTTCAATATTTTCACATATTTCCATTTATATTGCTTTTTATTATTATTTTATTAAATTCTGAAACAATCATCACGTACTATGCATGCCTCTGACATTGTAAATTTGTAACCTCAATTTCTTGAATGTCTTGTACTCCTAACATTATGTACTTTATATCAATGAGCGTGTATAGCGTCATCATTTATTTTTTCGATTTATAGACTAAATTTGATTTAAATTTCTAAATTTACAACAATTTTTTAATATTTTTAATCCAATTAAGGACATTTATTTTGATTTTTACTTAATTTTTAACACCATTATAGTGGTAGGTGATTTTATTCAGGATGAGTTCACATTTCCAAGCATTTCACCTGTCTGGTTAAATAAAATTCAGTGACAACTTTGGTCGCGCCAGTAAATATTTGCAATTAGGATTTTTTTTCGCAATACCTATCAGCTTTACGCTGAATCCTGCTGGCAGCAAGGTAAGCAGAGGGAGCCTAGTGTTAAGACACTTCGCTCTACGCTCTCCGCCGAATTCTGAAGGCATTGCGTGTTAGGTGGGCGGAACTCAATCTTGCGCTTTGCCTCGACACTGGAGCAAAAAAATGAAATTATGAAATATTTCATTGCCTTGGATGGGAAGTCACATGCTTGTGCTTCTGCGCCACGATTCGCAAAATCAAAGAAGAAAATGGAAAATCAAAGAGGTTCTTTAATAAATATACACTTGAGTCGCAATTCCCAGGCACTGCTTCGAGCTCTTCTCGCTTCCTGCAGGCGAAGGGCCCGGAACCTTCAAGTAAACTTATGCTAAGGAGGTTCTTTTCTAACAATGCTTTCTACTTTGCACATCTTTATTGCAGTCTGGATATGTTATTTATTAGTAGTTTTTTTAAATATATTATCTATATTTGTATATGTTGTGCCGAATTCTGGAGGCATTGCGTGTTGAGTAGCAAAACTCAACGCCGCGCTTTGCCTCGACACCAGAGCGAAGAAATGGAAATATAAATTTAAGTAAATATTTCATCTCCTCGAGTGGGGATCGAACCCACATCCAGTCGATTTACAGTCACATTTTGTGCCCCTGCGGCACGACTGGCCTCATGTATATATGTATGTAATTATCATCGTCTATGTAAACTTATAAATGTTATATATTGTTATTATATTTTAATATACATATATGTCGTTATATATTATACTTATAAAGGTATTTAGGAAAATGTCATAAAAAAATTGCATGTATTTCTTTTTAAAATATTTGTAAAACTTTGAGAACATATTATGTTCTTATATCATTTTTACACCAACCATTTGCGTCTTCCGAATTTTTTATGGTAAAGGTGCCTGGTAGAGATCACCTGTGATATACATCAAACTTTTAATTCACATTATTAGTTTTATTACTTACATACATTAATTAAATAAATAAATAGGTTTACTTTTGAAGTCGTCTTTTTTTTCTTTTTAGTTTTAGTTTAAAACTGTTGTGTGGTGTCATTAGAATGACTTCTTTAAGAATAGGTATTATAATTATAATTAGAGATGCGCCGAATATTCGTTTGGTATTCGGTAAATCATATTTTTCAATATCGACGTGCCGTATTCGGCCAATATCGTATTCGGCCGAATTATTCGGTTATGGTGCCGAACACATTCGGTTCGATTATTTTTATTTTATTATTATTATAAATTAAGTGAGTCTCCCTTAATGCTATGTCTATCTTCTTCGCATGAGCGGAGCGGTGCCAAACTGGACACGCATATTCACCCGCAGAAAACGATGATATATATATACCGAATACCAAATGAATATTCAGCGCATCTCTAATTATAATCATCGTTGTTGTCACCTACTGAAGGTAGGCCTCAATAAATTCATATAGATACTTAACTGTACCTATAGATATAACAAAATGTAAATATAGTTTTGAAGTCGGTTTTTGTTTTTCCAATTGATCAAAAGCAAAAATGGAAACGTCAATTTTTCTAAAATGCTAAATGTTTTATAAAAAAATATTTTATTGAATTTTCTGGCTTGTCTATCGCGAATAGTCCAGGTTTCATATAAAAATTACTCGAATAGAAGTACGATTATGTTTTCCTGGTATTTTCACTCCCGGCAACAATAATCGGATTACATGATTTTTTAAATATCCACATTGGTCCGAACGACCGCAAATGCGCTTATTTGGAAACAATAGAAACGTTTTAGTGTACATTTGAAAAACTTGATATGGACATTTAATATTTGTTATTTTTGCATGTATATGTATAGTATTGAATTTTATATAATATTTCAGTTATGTACATGTAATACTTGTAATTATATAAATTACTAGTTACACATATATATATAGCATTGCGGCCAATCGTGGCGCAGGGTCACAAAGTGTGACTGTAAAATTTACTGATTGTGGGTTCGATCCCCACTCGGGGAAATTAAATATTTTTTTACATTTATATCTTCATTTCTTCGCTCTGGTGTCGAGGTAAAGCGCGGCGTTGAGTTCCGCCACTCAACACGCAATGCCTACAGAACTCGGCGGAAAGTGGAGAACTTAACACTAGGTTCCCTCTGCCTACCCTGCTGTGTGCGGGATACAGCGTGAAACTGTTTTTTTTTAATCTATATAATATATATTATGTACACAACTACATTTGTTTGTTTGTCTTGTATATTTATTTAGTGGTAGCGTTTGAGGCTCTCTAGAAGTCCCATGAAATTGACATAAGATATAACTAGAATATAGTTTTAAAGAAATATTTCGAATACAAAATATTAAAGGTCTAAATAAGATTTCATTCAATTTATCTATATAATCATAATTTTAGTTAAGTACATTTTTCAAATTTCTAAGAATATAGTACAGTCGTGGTCACAAGCGTGTGACTGTAAACGGGGAATGTCGTAACAAAATGCGTTGCTAAAAATTTAATGTTCATACATTGTGCATTTAAGCTACATTAAAACAGTATCTCTAGAGATCAAAATTAAATGGGAGCCAAGTCGAATATTTAATAATGCGCCGATCACGACTTCACTGACAAACGAGTCGGAAATCTATGGCTGATAAAGTTCTGTGTTCACTCACATGTAATTTGAACTCAAGATTTGACTTGACAGGCTATATTACAGTCGACGTACAGCCTGCAGGCTATATTATTTATGCAAGTGTACTTCCTGCTCGTGGAGGATTCATGTAATTAGTTCGGTATTTGATTTGTTGACAAAAATGACAATTTTTTATTATATATTTGAAAACAAATTGCGACGCGTTATAATTAATAGCCATAATCATCGTATAGAAGCGTCGACTGATTTTAAATAATAAATAACTTTGAAAATATAATAAATGACGAGTTTATTTTTTATTTAAAAGAAGTCACATTCATTGGGCATGTTAAAAGTTATCTAGAATCACACTAAAATTCCTGATGATCCTTACATATCGTATGTGTGAAAGGTTTATAACATGGCAAGGCTCATAAAGTAAACGCTGGCAAAGTGACTATAACCAATGATTTAAATAAAAATTGTTTGATTTACTTTAAGCATATTATTTCCTATCCGTGTTAAATCGGTTTATAACCGATAAATACTAATAATTTCGCACAACTTAACTACCCTATAGATACTTATATTTAAAAAAAATCAATTCCCCACACAGTAAGGTAAGTGAAGGAACCTATTTAGGACATTCTATTCTCCACTTTCCGCTGATTTTTTCGAGACATGGCATGTTGAGTGGCGGTACTCAAATGGCTTCTTACTATGGTGCCAGAGCGAAGAACTGATAATATTAATAAATAATAATTCATTCCCCCGAGTGGGGATCGAACCCACAACAGTTGCATTACAGCCACCTTTGTGTCCTTGGGCCACGACGGCCTCGGCAAATAATATTATATAATATGGAATTATTTCTAAATATCTATTTTACATTCATAAATGTCACTGTACCTAAGAGGACGTCATTTGATTTTATTTCCGTTTAACGATTATGACGCAGTATGTCTTTTCCGGTTGAATCCAAATATAACCGCAAACGAAACGGCACGCGGATTAATTCAACAGTAGACAGTAGTCGAGGGAAATTTTGTATTAAACTGTTGTAATTGGATACAATATAAGTCTTTGATTATAAATAGAATCAAAGTGTGTGTGACAAGAGTAAATAAAATAATTACAAAAAATGGTCTTGACATTATTTACATAATGTTTTAAAAATTAAATTAAATTAAATCAGCTTCACGCTGTATCCCGCACAAGCCTACCCTAGGCAGAGGGAACCTAGTGTTAAGACACTAAAAATATAAACACTTAAAATTTAAAATATAATATGAGAACTGGCGACTGTCCGCCATGTCCGACCACTACGATTTCATTATCAGAAAAATAATAGAATTTAATGGATATAAAGTGTTTGAAAAAAATAAAGAATGGATAGTAACTGGCGGCTGTCCGCCATCTGAGTTACTTAATGTAATATTCAATCACAGAGCCATCCACTACGATTTCATTATTCCAATAAAAATAGATTTTTATTGGACATTCTTAATTTTATAGGGTATCGTTGGTCTGAAAATATAATTCATTTTAATAATTACTTATGCATTAAACTTAAGTATACGTACAATATTCTCTCTCTCTCTCTCTCTCTCTCTCTTGCATATAAAAGTTGTCTACAGTTTTAGTTGCCTATCACAAAACGTAACGTAATCTACACTAATATTGTAAAGTGGGAGAGTTTGTTTGGTTGAGCTCGTTAATCTCCGATTCGAATTAAAAAACCTTTCGTGTTGGATAGTTCATGTATTGAAGACTGCTATACGTCATATTACATTACGCTATGATCACTAGGAATGGAATTAAGTTACGCAAAAATTATGTGTGGCGGAGATTTTCTCCTTTAAAAATATCTAAAAATAAGTCCACCTCAGCATATGGTTAAGTTCTAAGGAAATTTCTACTGTAACCATTTTTATGTTTTACAAATATTTGAATGTCAAATAATTTACCACAAGTTCACTAAAGTTACTGCCTCGATCAGGAGAAAAATTCAACGAGACTGAGAGATTTTTAATCAATTATTTACAGATTCACAATTATTTATTAGTGGCAATGATATCTCTGAAATGGATTGAAACGAGCATTCCATTCTCAAGGCTTGTTATGATTTTTAAAATAATTAATTAGGTACTAAAACACAAACATTCTCGGACGTTTTCTGGGAAACTATTGTAAAAGCGTGTACATATTGTCACATTAAAGAATTATAGACTCGATTCATTCGAGCTATAGGCTGGCCAATTATAAGTCTAATATTTCAAGCAAGACAAAGATTGATTTAATAGCAGCTAGCTGCATTACCCTCAAAGTAAAATGCCATTGGCTATGAAAGTGGCTAAAATAGACCAAGCGAGCCATTTCCACGTCAGTTAATAATCTGATTTTCTATTCACCAATCCACTAATATGAGAGCCCAATCGTATTTGGGAGTCAATTGTAATACAAAATAAATACCGAAGAATCGAAAGAATTTATGGTTTCACTATTACAGAGTACTTCGGTTTTTAACGATTTTAGTGTTAGGTGTTCTGAAAATGATACATTTAATTTTTTACTATTAATAAGTTAATTATTAGAATTAAATCAAATTAGTATTTTCCAGACAGCATTAATTGCATCGTAATATACATTTTGTCTCCTATCATCAAACAATACTATCTCATAGTCCTTCCGAAGTTCCCAAGATGAGTCATACATATCTCTTAGTATTTCGGGCGGCGGGCAATTTCGCAGATAAAGCTTAGTTAAGGGAAATGTTATAAAAATATACTCATCAGCCTGTTGTGAAATAAATAAAGAAGACCTACTTAAGAATCGAAGCTACGTAGCTCTTCTACGCTAACATTATCATAGAACTAAGTAAATACTGAATAGTGGTACATGGTGATTTAAATATACTTTAAGTAATTTAAATACAGACAAAACGAAAAATTGTAAAATTACCGAAAGATTGAATTCAACGAAATAAAAGCAATTTCTGCAATTTTATGAACAAACTGTTGTGTTTCATTATATTAAAATTTTTGTTTCTTCCGTTTCGTTGTGAAAATTCATATTAACGTGAACATTATTTGCTTTGCACTCATTTAATTTAATAAAAGTTTTTTATTTGATATTTGTATACATGTTAAATATAGTTATTATATTTATATTATACAGAATGTAACGTGATCGACGGATCAACGGCTGTCTATGAGTAGAGGACCTCAGTAACTATCCATTTCACTCCGATTTTCAGTGGTTCGGTTGATATTTGAGAATTTGAGATCTATTGGTAAAAGTTAGTAGAAAAAATGGCAAATATAGACCGACTGTTGAACACGCGCTCGTGATTTTTAGAGTTCCGTACCTTTTAAGGAAAAAAAGAACCCTTATAAGTTCACTTTGTTGTCCGTCTGTCTGTCTATGTGTCTGACAGTCCTTTATCTCAGGAATGCTTGGAAATATCGCGTTGAAATTCAAACGATATACTCAGATCTACGGCCCCACGATTTCCTGACATAAACGTATACTTAAACATATACATTTCCTAAAAAAAGATGTTGCTGTTTAATTCGAAAAAACGCATATTTCTATATTTTCTATATTTATTTACTATAAAGGGAATCAAAATTAATAGTACTAACGGTTGATCTAGAATTATTCAATTTGGCAGCTAGCATCTAAAGGTAAAAATAACCTTAAAAGGGGGGTAACACTAGGTTTTAAAGCCACTAGTTCAAGTGAAGTTTCAGATAAAAGGGCTCTGGCTAAGCTAAGCCTGAATTTCAGAAAAAGCTCGAGACCTCCAATTTTTGTACGGAACCCTCGGTGGTCGAGCACAATTCGCGCTTGCTCGATTTTTTTTATCAATGTAGCTCAATAGCTTATAAATCTTGGAAATAACATGCAAACAAAAATAGTTTTTAAATAAGTTAAATTTTATCAGAAATTTTCAAAGGCTGGACTATTTTTAGTTATATTGAGAAAAAGAAAATCGCGAGCGCAGACTCATCATTCCGATTTTTTCTCACACTTTCTCACAATAAACCACAAATTCTCAAATATCTGCCAAACCACTGAAAATTGGCTAGCATACATGGGGATGAAATGGATAGGTACTGAAGTCCTCTACTCATAGGCAGCCGTTGATCCCACTTGGGAGAGTAAAATATTTAATATTTCCATTTTCTTGCTAGAAAATATGACGTAGAGTTCCGCCACTCAACTCGGCAACGGTGAGGAACAGAGTATCTTAACACTAAGTTTTAAAAGCTATATGTAAATAAGAGAAACATAAACTATCAAAAGAAAGACTACGAAAAGATATCATTTCGTACTTTTCGAATAATATGTATTAAATGGAAGAAACAATACAACTTAATTGATATATTTCGAACTTTGGTCTATGTACTGAACCACAGCTTTTATTCGTTTCGTAAAATAATGGAGTTAATTTCAATTTTATCTTATATGTTTTACTTATTTAATTCCTCACATTTTTAATTTCTCATACGTTTTATGCGGTTTTATAATTATTTGTATTCGTAGAAATGATTTCAGCCACCAGAAACTTTATAGCTTTGTTATACTTTTGAATGTAATGTCGTGGCACAGCAGCACAGTGTTTGATTGTAAGCTTGATTATCGTGGGTTCGATTCCCACTAAGGAGGAGTTATTTATTTTCTTCTCTTCGTAGGAAGCAAGACAAAGCGCGGTGTCGATTTCCTTCCTCAATAAATTTAATGATATCGAGCACATGAAGATGGGAATAAATCGGAAAAACACCTTGCAATAATTGTTTGACAAAAAATAATTGAAAACTCCAAGGTCATATTTCCCCGTTTTTTATTTCTCGTAGATATGGAAACTTACGAGTGAAAGTTATTCCATCATCAAGGAAATTTTATGAAGATAATCTTTGGCCTTTATAGCATGTAATTTGGGCGTATACTTTTCGAGAAAATGTAACTTAACTTAACTTAGCTTCACGCTTTATCCCTAGCGGGGTAGTCAGACAGGACGGAGCGCCAAACGCTACGGTCTCTACATACCTCTTTCGCCTCTTCCTTTACTACATACCCCTATCGCTGCTTCCTTCATACAATATCTAAGGTTCTGCCAGCATACTTCAATATTTCCATTTCCATATTCACTGCTGTCTAGCTTTTTGGAAACTCTTTCTTGATATTCCTTTCTAGTCGACTCCAAGTCCGGACTCCTCGTGTAGCTGCGCCAACTTGCGAACAGACCCCTTATTCTAGCAACGACTAGATAGTGGTCTGTCCCCAGATCAGAACCCCTAAACACTCGTGTGTCCATGACTTGACTTCGAATACGCTGATCCACTAGGAATAAATCAATCATTCTTTTCCCTTCCGTTCGCTCCCATGTATAAATGTGAATTTGTTTGTGGTCCAACATAGTGTTTGCCACAAACAAATTACTTTCCTTGCAAATTTCCAATATAAGCTTTCCAGCCTCATTTATTCTCTTGTCATCATACTGACCTAGCACTCCCTCGTAACCGCTTCGCGCAGTTCCGACCCATCCGTTCAGATCGCCACATTTTATTATTTTTTAATTCCCTCTAACGTTACATAGAACATCTCTGACACTCTCCCAAAACCCCTCGAGTTCGCCTAATGGAGCTGAGGATACTGGCGCATATGCCACTAACAAGAATACTCTTGTTAACCCCAGCTTGAAGCGAACCCAAAGCAATCTCGGGTTGATCGCCTTGTATTCAACCGCTGCACTAACCAATCGAGATAATAATAACACACCTACACCTTGACAGCCCCGCTCGCTCTCTGGTACGCCGGCCCAGAAATCGACCCGAATGCCCGGCAAATCGGTCGTGTCATTGCCCTTTCTCTTGGTCTCAGTCACACAAACGACATCCAAATCTCTATAATCCATCACATCTAATAATTCATTCATCTTTTCTTCTATCCCTCCTCTTACATTCCACGTAGCTATTTGTAGCTCCGTCCTCCACCTCCCGCCGTTCCGGACATGGCGTGTTGGGTGGCGGTCCCCAACGCCGCATTCTTCGCCACTTGACACACCAGCGGGGACGCACTGGTGCGCGTCGCCTTGGGGGGACGCACTATCAGTGCGCTCTCTCGAGGTGCACGTGGCAGATGGAACGTTGCAGCCCTCGTAAGGGCTGGCAGGGGTCGCTGCGAGCAAGCCTTTCATGTTGGAAGGCTTCCATCATCGAGAAAATGTAAAATTAAAATAATTTAACTCTCTGTTTACGGCAGCAAGCTTAGGCTCAAGTTCCGCCTAGGCCCCCTTGCCACTTGCCATGCAGCCACGTAGTACTTGCACTTGCAGATTGAATGTATAAAATATATAATCTATCTATTGGCAAATGGAGTTCATGCAAGTGGTATGCGGGCGAAGTCACGAATGGATCGCTATTTAAAAATAAAATAAAGCTAAGGAGTTTGTTTAGTTGAACGCTCAGCGCATTAGCGCAACTCTTAGTTATTTTCATTTCGTCAAGCAAAGTTGGTGAAGTCACAGGTAAAAATTATATTAAGAGTATCTTTATATTTTAACAGATATCTGGGTCCATAAAGATTTTATTCATTCACAACTATATCACAGATGTACATAGATATTTTTGCCATCCTTTACTGTATAGCGTAGTAGCTATTATTTATATTAACGTTAATTTAACGGAACAGCTGTCTTGGGAATGTTTATTAACAAAACAACTACTAGCAATTTTGACTTGAAAGGGAGAAAGTAATTGTTAAGAAAAAATAATAAAGCGTTGTAATATATATTGCCGACCTCAAGTTTATTATATTTTTATAAATCAAATCAGCTTCACGCTGTCTCCCGCACACAGCAGGGTAGGCAGAGGGAACCTAGTGTTAAGACACTCCGTTCCCCACTTTATGCCGAATTCTGGAGGCATTGCGTGTTGAGTGGCAGAACTCAACGCCGCGCTTTGCCTCGACACCAGAGCGAAGAAATGGAAATATATATGTAAATAAATATTTCATCTCCTCGAGTGGAGATGGAACCCGCAACCGGTGTTCCAGTCACACTTTGTGTCCCTGCATTTGTGTGCCCCTTATATTTCTGTAAATTCACATAACATTACATCTATATAATTTACTAGAGACACGCGTGAGGCTTCGCCTGCTTCAACTAATGTATTATTTACTTAATGCAATGAATTACGTTCGTGTTTTAATATGAATGTGATGAATGTTTGCAGCGCACTTCAGATTTCTAATGTGAAAATTCTTAAGACGTTAAGTTGCATTTTTGTAATTCCCATAAGAATATTCTTATCATCGGTGTCTCTACATGGAAGATATATCAGAAAAAATATTATTAAGGGCATTTAACGATGTAATAGAACTTAGTTAGTTTATCGGTTTGTCTGTGCGTTTCACTTAATCTCAAAAACAGTTTAACCGATTAAATGCACTTTTGTATTATAGCACACTTCTATTAACATTTAGTATTTGTTTTATTTTAATCGGTTCATAAATAAAAAAGTTAAAACCAGATTAACGCTGTATCCCGTTGAATTTACCAGGGTAGGCAGAGGGAGGGAACTTAGTGTTAAAAAACTGCGTTCTCCTAACTCTCCATCAAATTTTTCGAAGCATGGCGTGTCGAGTGGTGGCCTTTGTACCAAAAGGAAGAAATGAAAATATTAATAAATATTAATTCATCCCTCCGAGTCGGGGTCGAAACCACCACGTCGCGTTACAGTCACACTCTGGTGCCCCTGCGCCATGCTGGTCTCTAACACCTATATAATTGAGCATATTTAAAATTTTTGGATTTTTTTCATTAATATGTTGGTATATATTAATGAAAAAAATCCAGTTACTACAACACATGCGAAGAAAGTATATTTTAGGCATTTTTTTAAATTCTTGTACCTTTAGAAAAAACTACCAACATTCTTATAGTTAGTAAATTATTTTTTCAAATTAAAACATAGTCTATGTGTTTTACCAACTAATTATCATCGACGGAAGTGTCTTAACACTAGGTTCCCTCTGTCTATTCTGCTGTATGCGGGATACAGCGTGAAGATGATTTTGAATTATACTCTTAGGGTTACACCCAAATGATTGATCTGATTATAATATAGCCTATAACCTTTGTCGATAAAAGGACTAACCAGCACAAAAAGAGTTTTTAATTCGTGCCAGTACTTCCTGAAACTAAAGCTTTCATAGAAAAAACTCTTCAGCTTCATAATATTAGTATAAATATAGTTAGAATCCTTGGGGAGTGTAGGGAAACATTAAGAGAGGATTTTCCAAAATTCCTACGGGAACGGCAAGAGGAATTTTACGTTTTATGTTCTACCTTTATTCCTATACATGAGATATTATAGTATTACACTACTTTATATAGGCCTCAGCTCTGCTTAAATGTATTATTATTAGTTTATGTTTGTAAAAGGATAGTAAATTCAGTATTTATATGCTTTAATGTCTACAAAATTAGTTTATTATTTATATCGTTAAATTTGTGAACAGTTCATTTTAAATACTCTTTGACTAGCTTTAATTAGCTTTACCTGTAGGCTGTATCTTTGTAAGAGAATTTTACAATGTTAATTTAACCCACTTCCTACGCAACTTTGCCTGGGAAATTTTCATACGGTTCCGCGCCGATGACAATACAATATTTTCATGAAATCGACCCACGCCAGTATGATCAGGATAAACAAAAAAAAATTTTAAACATGCTTCGTGTTTCACTGAAGATAAAACAATAAAAATATTGAAAATAATATGTTTTTATATAGAATTTATATCTTTACTTTTTTTTATTATTTTAAGTACAAAATTAGTTGAATTTACATCACTTTCAGTTTCTGAAATGCAACGTATGTTGAAGTAACTATTCAAAACTTTATTATTACTATTATAAATTAATTTCTGTCTATTTTAAGAGTTCATGTGTTTGACATATCAACGTGATAGTTATGTATATTTCTTTTGACTTTAAATCTTAAAATCACATTTTCTCTAACTACTGAACGTGGTCTCGCCGACTTCTGCTAAAGCCAAATGGAGGCGAGGTCGCTATTATATAACAAAGTGGCGACGAGGTCAAGATTATTTAAATTTCAAAAAATAAATAAACCTAAGCACATATATTATTTTTGCCAATTTTCACCTGATATGAGCATAAATTAGATTTTTGGAATGTTGTTGCGTATAATACACAAAATAGTTGTTAACCGTATATACCTATAAAAACAATAATAAATAACCTTATTATTGATATACTAATACGAACCTTTTTAAAATTAAGTTTTTATTCAAAAAGTCAATTGTACTAAAATGAAAATAATAACTGTAAAAGCTTGATTTGCGCAAGGAATTTATTTAGTTTTATATCACTGTTTTTTGCAAACCCTACAAGCTCGTACAATTATTAGATATTTTTATTTTAGTACAACTGACCTTTTGGATAAAAACTTGTCTTTAAAACTTTTTTTTTACCTCATATTTTATTATTTACTTCTTTTTACCTTTTTTCTCTAAATCGTCTAATCTCTATCGTCTAAATTAATGTATCATTATTGCAAGGTGAATGTATTTTTCGAATCAAATTTTAACGTAATATTATTGCCAAGAAAAATCAAACGAGCCCTAGCACTAGACTATTTCTCTTCGTTCAAAATTCCTTTTAGCCATTTTGTTGCGGCCATTTTTGGATTAACAACAATATTAATTATATATAATTTAATTTTCCTAAAAAAAAATAAAACTTGTAAAAATTAAATAGAGATCATTGTAATCATGTAAGTAAATCAATAAGAAAAAAACTATAATAGTTTTTAACATTTTTAAGTGTTATTCCACACGTAGGAAAGAAAAATACTTATTTAGAAAACGTATAAAAATTTGAAACCGTTAAACGGCTGAGTGATCAGAGTGCCTGGTCGGTTGCCAGGAGGTGCGGGTTCTAGTCCGATTCGTTAATTTTTTTATACGTTTTCTAAATAAGTATTTAACTATAATAGTTAGTTTAGTTTGTTTTTTAATATGGAAAGAAAATCAATAGTAATTCAATTGAATTTCTCCGTATATACAAAGAATAAATTTAAAGTGCAATTAATAATAATATTTAAGGTAAAAAATGCTTTTTCTGAAAATATTATCCAACAAATTGTAATCAACTTGTGATGATTAAAAAACGTTCACTCCAATCAAAAGTTGAAGTGTGCTAGGTACGTATATACGTATGTAGGTATGTAGGTATGTAGGTATGCAGGTGACTTCTGAACTATATCCGTTCTGATATGATTGTCGATTTAACATAAAACTTTTATGTCAACAAATTCTATATGTTATAATTATGTTGATCTAATACAACATTAGTAATATGTATGTATATTGAGTAAGTAAGTGGGTTCAATTCCCATTGGAGGAAACGATATGTTTAATATTTTCTCTATTAACGAGGTAAAGCCCGGCTTTAAATCCCGCCACTCAACGCGTAATGCCTAAATAATCCGACGGAAAGTGGGAAATCGAAATGTCTTAATGAGAACGGAATTTTTTAACATATGGTTCCCAGGTTCCCTCTACCTCCACTGCTATGTGAGGGATTCAGCTTGAACCTAAAAAAAGGAATGTATAATGTAAAAAAGCTTCTTGATGTTTATTCATATATAAAATTATGTTTGCTTCCAACTTTACGGACAACTAATTTTGCGCTATCCGACAAGTAACGTTGTTACCAACAAAACAAAAGAAAATTGTGAAGAAATAGGGAAATATTTATAGTTCTAATACATATATTAAATGAAAGAAATCAAGTTAAAAATTTAACCTTAAATAAAGTTTTTAGGCAATTTCAAATCGTTAAAGCTAACTAAAAATATAAATTTATGATAGACATGGAGCACTCACAGTATTTACTATTTAGCAAAGCTCATGAATTGGAGGTGCTTGTCAATTATACACGACAAGTACGTAAACGGTCATATCATTTCAATTTATACCTAGATTGATAAATAAGTGAAGGAGTAGGTAGGTTAGGTGAAAATTGTAATATTTGACATAAAATTAAATTTGCTATTCAAGCATGAGCCGTGTATACATATGTATGTATGAGACCTCCGTGGCCCAGGTCCGTGGTCTGACTGTGATGGTTTTAGGTTCGAATCCCAATCAGAGAAAGCTCGGTGTTGAGTTATAGTACCCAACATATAATGTCTGTGTTGTGGGAAAGAAAAGGTTAAAATATCTGAATTTCAGAATGTATTTGTATTACATAAAACATCAACTTTTTAGTATTTAAAAATTTGATTAACTTATAATTTCCATTATATACTTTGTTATTTAAATTGTATGAAAAAGTTTTAAAGCTTTTTTAAGCATTGACTAAGAATCGCTACTTGTTCACTCGTGCAAGAAGAACGTGAACGGTCGAGTGCATTATAAGAAGCTTATGCAAAAACTTGTTTCTGATAATATTATGGATGAAAGAAAGCATGTTATGAAAATATATAAATTACTTAGAGACAACGTAATTTAAATCCTTTTACATAATTTACAAGTCATATTACTAAGTAACTGCAAGAAAAAAATCTAAGAAAAATTAACTATTTAACTTGGCACGAAACTACGTTAAACATTGAAAATTAATACAATATCATGAACTCAATCATGTTGACTTTGGTAGAAGAGAGGTTTTCTTGTAATTTATGGCATATTTCAGGCCTTATTTCAGGTTTCTATACTAATAAAACTTTTAAGCTTATGTTAAAACTTTTATACATAATATATTTTTGTTGCAAGTATCAAAACTAAACAACAAGTTGTTTTTTTTTGTTAATTAGGGGTCCGTACCTCAAAAGACTTTCCTGTTTCATTTAACTTAGAGGTATCAAGCTGAAATTAATATCAAATATCCACGGTCCTAACACAAAAAAAAATTAAGATTCCAAGTCAACCCAACAAAAAGATACAAGCAGTTATGCATCGTTTTTACTGCATTGTACAAATACAATAAAAAAATACGAAAAGTGAAAATTTATAGGTATTTCATAGAAAAAAATAATATGAATTTATATTTGTAGTTAATTTCAAACAAAATGCATACACCTGCAAACTTAGGTTTTTTTAAGTATATTTGTCGGTTAATCAAAACTTACAGGGTTTTACCGTAGACTTACACTTATGAGATTTGGCAGGAAGTTAGAAATTGCAGTACAAAATAAGGAAAACATCCGAAAGGTAGATATTTCTATTATACACTAGCGGCCCGCCCGCGGCTTCGCCCGCTTAAAATACATGATTATTGATTTAATAAGCAGAATTGATTGACAACTTTAATGACTTCCAATATGATTTTTTTATTACGTTATCGTAATTTCTATTAGAATTTTTGATTGTTTCAAACTAAAAAATACGACCTAATTATTTATTATATGTATATATTTTTGTAACATTACGTTCTTTTTACCTATGTTATGTTTTTTAAAGCTTGGTAATATTGTATTGTACTGCTTTAGAAACAGCCTTAAATGTTAAATTATTGATTTGGGTAATGATTCATGATATTCTTTGTAAAATAACTGTAATAATTTTTATCCTGTACAGGGTACAGTTTTTAAATTAGTTACATATATTATTAGCTAAATGTACTACAATTGGTATATGTAGTTATTATAGAGTACACGTAGAAAGGATGTTTTTACGCATTTAAATAGATTTATTTCAAACGAACGAACGAACCAAAAAATCTATGTATTTGCTTGATATCTCTTTGAATATCAAATCGTTCTTTATCTCTGTATTGAAATAATTACGATTTAAACTTAACTGTTATGATTTATGAAGGTAATCTCTACTAACAGTTCAGTTTTGTTTACTTTGTTGTATAAAATATTGTACAATAGTGCTTCAAAAATATATATTTTTATCAACAGTCATACAACCAAGACGTTTCGAATGTCATTCTTTAGCCAGGAATCTTACAAGCGAGATTGCTATATAACATTCGCAGGCAAACTAATGCCTTGAATTCATTCAAATGACGATAACTTTTTTTTAATAAACCGATTTTGATGAACTTTAGTAGTTAAGTTGAGTTAAAACAAAGCAATTGGTGAAATTTTTAAGTAAATCGGTTCAGTACGTTCAGAGAAAAATGTGGACATACATATCGAAAAACACTCTGTATATAAAAACTATAACAAACATTTCATACAAAATATCAAAAATTTTTCAACTTTTATAAGTTGCACTTTTCGTTGATTTCCAATCTTATAATCGGCACGGAACCCTCGGTGGGCGAGTCCGACTCGTACTTTAATAATTTTGGAAGAATCATATCATTAATATGTTATAATAATTATTATTTTCATAAAATATTACATACGTCGTGAAAAACAATTTCTCTAACATTACTTTATTTCATAATATTCAAAAGGATTTTTATTTTATCTTGACACTATTTTATAATACATCTCCCCCATGTAGCGTGCTACAAACATAGTACTCTCGTTATGGAACTCCGTTCTCTAAGTTATGCCTACTCTTTAAATTGCAAGGAAATTATGTAAGGTATCTCTTGCAACCAGCCAGTGGGAATGGATGAGTGACAATCTACTAAATACTCATTCTATTATATACGAATTTTCTACTTTAATTATTTTTAACTTCTTATTTAAATTTGGACAAGACATTGTAGAAGTACAAAAAAAAAACAATTGTTATTATAATAAAAAATCCATTAAGGAATAAAATAACAACAGTGAATAAATTTGAATAAATCTTGTGGCATTATGTTCACTGAACGACAAACGTTCCATAATAGAAAGGGCGCCCTTTACTCTGTAGTGGAAACAAACTAGCTTACGTTGGCAGCTTACGTTTTAAAAAAATACATCTATTTAAATCGTTATAAATCTTAAATTTTTATTAAAAATGAAAATTGAAAAAATGATCAGCTTATGCAATAAAATTATATATTATGCCATTGACTTTGAAAAGAGCAACTGTTGAGTTTCTTGCCGGCTCTTCTCAGCAGAACTGCCTTCCGAACCGGTTGTAGCTTTTTTTTTGTTATATGTTCACTCGACGATTCAAAAGTACTTATAAGAGTTTATTTGAATAAAGAATATTTTGAATTTGAATTTGAACTGGAAATTCATTTTTGATACCCTATTTGACACTGATTGATTACCTCACTATATGCAGGACGCAGCATATAGATAAAAAAGAAACAAAGAGTAAGTAAAGCTATTATTATAAGCTATTGTACGTTGACAAATTTAAATTACTTTTATGAAAAATAATTTGACGCTGGTAGCGAAAGGTGGAGAAACAGAAATCTCGGACAAGTTTTTTTATTCATTTACTGCTATGTGTGAAAAAATGTGAAGCTGGCTTATTTATTAAACCTAAAAAAAATATGCATAAAAGCTCAGCTAGCGTACTATAAGTAAACAGTGAAAGGAAATAAAACTATGATATAAAAGAACATACGTGTTCCTACATATGAACGAAATTTTATGTAACATATTTTATAAAAAAAATATTGTTATGTCATCGCTTGATTTCAATTATTATCATTTAATTTGTTTAATGATTCAACAACTAAATGCTAATTGTAACATCAACATTGTGCCAAAGGAGACTGAAAATTTTAGGCCAAAACGTAAAGAGTTGAAATGTGATCTAAAAAATTACTACTTTTTTTTAATTTTTAAAATAGCAAATAATATAATTTAATTGAGAATCTGGAAGTGGACAAAAATTAAAAAAATAGTTTTAGATCTTTAATCGATTAAAATCAATCATATTTTAAATGAGAGATGTGACAGCTGATTGACAATGTTGATGCGTTTTAAATACTTTCCCGTTTGTTTGATATTTTCAACGACTACTGCTTTGTTTTTTACGGATTTAGACTCTGCCTACTTTGTACGACCCGCGCTTCCCCACTGGACTCCGAATAAACATAATAATAAAACTACTACACTACTACTATACTGTATTATTAAGCATATTATTATAGTCCTAATCATAAATCAATCATTTAACATTAACCTATTGGTTACAAAAATTAAAAGTAAAAATTATAAAAAAATATAAAAGTAAAAGTGTTAAAAGCATTAATCAGGACTTGGGTATATTACCTAGCCATTATTTGTTATAGAATATTTTAAGGCTGATATCATTTTGTTATTAAATGTTACATGCCTCGCGACCGCTCGCTTGCGCGGAATTCAACACTGACAAGCATTTTCGCCTGCAGCTCCCAAGACCGCTTGCCAAGGCAGTTGCCACCGTCCAGGATATCGTACTGTAGCCCGGAATCGCCGTCACCGCTAAGACCTGCTGCGTTTTCTGCAATTGGATCTTATTGCGTGTGGTGAGAGAATCCGCCCACAAAGGGGCACCATACAGAGCCATGGATCGCAATGGAGAATCCGGCCCTCTGATATTTTACGACCATTCAGGGTCCGACCCAGATACTTAATTTGGGTCCATACCTCCACCTCCTGGCCCTGGAGGCGCAGAGTAGCCCTACGGGTGTGGCCCCTGCGCAGGCCCTGGAATAGGAGGGCCTCAGTCTTTGGCATTGAGATCCTCAGACTCAGCGCTTTGATGCGATCGAGGACAAGACGGGTGCTGGTTTCGGCCAAGTGGGCCGCCTCCTGATAAGACGGTCCCCTGGCCGTAACCAGAGTATCATCCGCATAACAGACGACACTTCAACCAGGAGGAAAATTACCACGCAGGAGCTAATTATAACCGAGGTTCTACAGTATCAGGCCATGAACCGATCCCTGTGGAACTCCGCAACCGATCTGGTCAATTTCCCTAATCTATACCACTACTCTGACTTACAAGTAGTCATCTAACAGTCGCCGGAGATAGAGAGGTACCCTATGGTACCGGAGGGCCTGTCTTAGCGTCTAAAACGGCAGATTGTTAAAGGCGTTGACCACATCCAACGAGATAGCAAGAAGAACATCTTTGTCTGCCGTCGCGGCCAACGATTACGTTTTCATGTTTAGGGCATAGATAGTTGATAGACCGGCACTAATCCCGAACTGTGCCTCTGATACTGAAGACGGGAAGCAATGATCTTCTCTAAAAGCTTACCCGTGTCATTCAGCAGTACTATTAGACTACATGTAGGAGGAGAATCCAGAAGATGACCCTCCTTGTGCAACAGGCACAATCCTCCTTCCTTCCATAACTTCAGAAACTGTATAGTTAACAAGCGCTGATCAAGTAGCTTCCGAAGTTCGACGCCAAGATATTCCAAGGCGAAACTCAAAGTTCTCCATGTCTCATGTCAAATACCATCTGCTCCCGGAGCATCTCTTGGCCCTCAGTGTTTTGAGTATACATCTCCACCTCTGGTATGGAGGGACCTACCGATACCTCCAGCACTGAGGAGAAGAGGACCATTCTAGGTGGGATGTGCCTAGGTTACTCCGAAAAGTCTGCCGCATCCCCAAGGCCTCCAGGTTTAAGCAGGTCACTTAATGTTGATGATATACACTCATGTGTTTTTCAAGTGAATTATATATCAAATTAAAGCTTATTTAGGTTGCCTGTAAAATAACTGGCGCAAGCAAAGATTGCTATTATTTGAATTATTTTATTTCATTACGATTGACTACGAGAATAGAAGACGAAATGCGCGGGCTGCCTTGTGTTTTAAAGAAAAATATCATATAATAGAGTGAAAATCAATCTTTATTCTAATTGTCTATCTATAAAATGATGAATTTATTGTATTTATATCACGATATCAAAGAGGTTAAAATAAATAATGGATTGTCAAGCGATAACGGATAAAAGTTTATTTGACGAACTGTTGAATGAACTTCGATATATTTTTTGCCACATCGTGTATTTTTTTTTCACATAGAATTAAGAAAAGCTCATAAAGGCTCACCTCAGATTTCTGCAATGCGTGCATGAAATTTAAAGATGATCTAAAAACCTGTAGTTGCAGTTGCAGTACGGAGCAAGTAAGCTTATTAAATAAACAGAGGCAGTGAGAAGATTGCATCTACAACTTGAAATGTAACGTTTTTCTTAATCAATTTCATCATTCCGTGTGGTATTTACACACATCTCGTATGTGTGTGTTATTTTTAGGATGCCGTACCTCAAAAGGTAAAAACGGAGCTCTTATAGGATCACTTTGTTGTAGGACCGTCTGTTCGTCTATCGAGAGCATTTATCTCGAGATAGCGTAGAGGCTTCAAGCTGAAATTAATCTCAAATATTCAAGTCTATGGCTCATTGAAGCACAGAAAAAATCAAGCCTCAAATCAACGCAATCAAAAGATACGAGCTTTTAAGCATCGATTGTGCATTTTGTATGAAATTCGCCTGTAAACAACACGCGTAATCAAAGCCTATACGCTACTTCCCGTAGACCTATACTTATAAAATTTGGCATGAAGTAAGAATTTACGTTATAAATAAGGGAAAAAAATCTGAAAAGTGAAAATTTATAGTAGTAGTTCATACTTCCAAAATGAGTACTTACATATGCCCGGAAACTTAAGTTTGTCAACTTCAATAACTTGTAAGTCCTGAAATTGATACGAACGCCGTGTGCAAGTCCGACTCGCACTTAACCGGTTCTTTTTATTTTTCTACTTAATTTAATCGAAATGGATAGACATTATTTGTAACTAAGATCGATTAATTAAAGTTATGAAACTTTCTTCAACTAAAGATAAATTATCGTTGCTACAGTTGACACGTAGGTGTGGTAATGAATCATTTACATTTAGACACACATTTCATTTAAATATTACAAGTATAAAGCCAAATGTTGGTATTACGGTCTTGGTCTTTTAAGTAAATATTATTACTGATTTTAACACGGTCACTGTTAAATGTAATACCATGGGTTTTTAATAATATTACATTTTATATATTAAATCATCGTTAAAAGTTACAAGGCTCCAATTTATGATAATAATTTTATAACAATATATACCCATTGTACACCTGAAATTTAATTTTCGGAATAATTTACTTTGCCATAATGTTTTTCTTTGATAATTTATTAAATTTCAGAGTTTTATATACAATAGTGGTAGAGTTCTGTGTACAGTGGAAGTGGACTGCGGTGGTGAAAGAATTTAATACCTTTGCGGACCGCTACACTATGCAAATACTTTTGCTTAACAACTTTACTTTACTTACGATTACGGATAGAATACTATAATTTTCTGTAAATTTATTTATATAAACTGTAGTACTCCAATCTTATGTTATGTTATGTTATGTTTTATGACGTCGTTCTTATAAAAAGTCGGAGTTGTTGCAGATGAATGTGAGTTTGACTCCCACTTGGGGAAATGACTTATTTATTTTCCTATTTTTATGATATCAAGACAAAGCACGGCGTTTGGTTTTCCCATACAACACGGAATGTCTCTAAAGTAGTACGGAAATAGGAACGGAGTGTCTTAACACTAGATCCCCTCAACCTATCGTATATGCGGGATACAGCGTGAAGCTAAAAATAAAGTTTTAAAAAAATCTTTTCTTTTTCATTGTTAGAAAATGCATTTACACAAAGTAATTATAATAATGCAGGCTATATTCTTCCTAGACGATAATAAGTCACGTTGATGCTACCAAATAACCTAGCGGAAACCATCTCCTCCCTCCTGCGTGGAGTTATGTCTATTCGATAGAATGGTATCCTACTACTGGATGGCGTTGTTTTCAAGGTTCTCGAAGTGTTCATTGTCAGTATACCACCACATATACATTTAAAAGAAAACTGAAGTTCTAAAACTTAGGTAGTTTTAGAACTTCAGCTAGAAAAGTGTCATGGAGACCATTGACATTTTTTTCATCGCCTACTTAGAGATCAGCATATTTTACCATCGATCTTTGTGATGTCCCTCGATATATTTGAATTGATAACCGCTAGGATTGGAATGGCTGCGCAGCTCAGCGCAGCTTGGCAGTGGCTATTGGAATTTCACAAATTCTGGTATAGTTTGTGCGACTCAGAAAACTAAAATCTTTTTATACCGCATACAGTAACTGTAGCTAGATTGAAGTGCAACCGCCGTCTTTTATGCCGCAAATAAATATTTATATTAAATAGTAAATATTCACATTATTAATATTTTTTGAGGCGGTCGTGGCGCAGTGGCACAAAGTGTGACTGCAAGATCGACTGGTTGTGGGTTCGAGGAAGTGAAATATTTATTTACATTTATATTTTCATTTCTTCGCTCTGGTGTCAAAGCAAAGCGCGGCGTTGAGTTCCGCCACTCAGCACGCAATGCCTCCAGAATTCAGCGGAAAGTGGGGAATGTAGTGTCTTAACACTAGGTTCCTCCTGCCTACCCTGTGCGGGAAACAGCGTGAAGCCTGATTTGATTTGATTTTTAATATTTTCAAATCCACAGAAATTGAATTTTATTGAGAACGGTGCGAGAATCCATAAACAAGTGCTCAGATTACCACAGAGTCCCAAGAATGTCGGCGCGCCTCGATGAAAGTGTCTATGTTAAGAATCAGGTTGATTTTTAATATCAAGACTACCGGAGGCCTTGGATAGTAAGCTTTTCAATCAGCACACTTTAAGTGAAGTAAGTGTCGTAAACTAGATACATTATAGGTTCGTGCCTTTATCACCTGCCACTAGGTGAACAAAATAATCATACTAGATGAGCGGATCCAGCGTTACTATGTAATTGACGAGAAGAGTAAGAATACGTAAGAATGTCTACGCCGAAAATAAAAGAAAGAAAGTACAAAGAATTACAAGTTGTCCGCATAAGCCGATGGTATAGAGCCAAATGTAGGCTAGGGCTTACTGTACCGGACCTAACACGGAACCCAGGACTCCTTAACCGAAATTCCGTTTATAATTGTTCCTAATAAACTACCAAAAAAGAATGCAGAGAGGTTTGACAGAAGACTTGTTTATTTCAATTGAAAAAAAATAAAAATAAATCAGCTTCACGCTGTATTTCGCACACAGCGGGGTAGGCAGAGGGAACCTAGTGTTAAGACACTCCGTTTCCCACTTTCTGCCGAATTCTGGAGGCATTGCGTGTTGAGTGACAGAACTCAACGCCGCGCTTAGCCTCGACACCAGAGCGAAGAAATGGAAATATAAATTTAAGTAAATATTTTATCTCCTCGAGTGGGGATCGAACCCACAACCAGTCGGTTTTACAGTCACACTTCGTGCCACTGCGCTACGACTGGCCTCTATCTCACTAATTGAAAAAAAAATGTCAAAAAACTTAATAGTACAAAAGCCGCAAGTTATTTGTTATTTTATTATTATGATCAGTCAATTCAATCATTATTATTATTATCATACGCTAGTTCTAATACACTGAAAAAAATTAATATGTATACATACATATTATATTTTTAGTTTAGTTTCGTAAACGTCTGCACCTCTGGGTATATTTACTATGACCACGCCAAAAGAACCAAAAATATTCCTCTATTCGAAACGCCTATGAAATAACTTGTTGCCATTTAAATCGTATTTTAGCCTAACCTTTATAGTTTAAAATCAATAACTCTAATAAATATGAGATAAGGTTTTAAAATAACCTTTCATAACTTAGTATTGAAGTTTCCTATTACTTTTCGCCTTAAGAGAAACTTTTGCTCTCAGTATAATATTTCCAAGTTACTTGATTGAAATCAGGGGAAAGAAATCTATACTTCTCTACTAATATTATAAAGCTGAAGCCTGTAAAGTTTGTTAGGTAGAACGCACTATTCTCAAGAACTACTTTGTTGGTTTGAATAGAAGCAATATGTTTGTGTTGGAACTATTACATTTATCGTGAAAACCAATGATATCTTTAAACGTTGATCGTTACAATGTAATGTTGTTTCAGAGTTACATATATCATAGAAAATTGGCAGTTATTTCCATATAAGCACGCTGGAAAAAAAAACCGCTAGTAAAAAAATTCAAATTACAGATTTCTTATTTACAAAAATCTTATTTTAAAGTATTTAAAAAAATGGTTATTACAATATTCTATATAAACGTAAAGGTGGTATGTGTGAATATTTTTGCGGCCTACTACCCCTACACAAAGGGTTACGCAGCTTAAATTAATAAAAGCGAGTAAATGCCAGATATCAACAGCACCCAGATTATTAGTTGGTTAAATATTATTTATAAGTAATATGTAGCTTAATTTATTAGGGCTCGCATAAGCTAATGTTTTACAAAATGTGAATGGTGAAGGTAAGGTTTATACATTGTCAAAAATATTTTTAGATTACTATTAAGAATGAAAAAAAAAACATATATATTAAATGACTACACGAATCACTATTCGTTTTTGCGTTATGTGAGTTTAATTGTTGTAATTTATTTGAGTGTTACCTTTATCAAGACTTTTTTTGATATTCACAAAGATTTAGTCTTTGTTCTTGCGTTTTTATTTTCGATTTTCTTACGTAAACATCGTATTTTGCGCATTATTTCACTATACACGGGACGCGCTGCTGTATAAGGACTAACTAAATCTTTTGCACTGACCACTTACGCTTACCCGTTCACAGCCAACACGACTACCTCGATGTCTGCATAATTAAGACGAACAAAAATAGTAAATATTATTAAAATATACAAACCTTTCATTCACGACTTCCGCAAAGTTAGTGACCACCAAAGTTAACCCCTCAATAGTTTTTATGTGGAATAGTTTATAAAGAGCTTACAAAGCCTATAACTTACTTGGAAACAATAACCTGCGTGATATGTTGATGTCGCAGGAACTGTGTCACCAGGTTGCCTTATCAGCAAGTGGCGCTTGAACCGTTCCGCGATGTGAACTCAACGGGAGGCAGTTGTACGACCGACCACCACGAAAGAACGCACAACACTGCTTATCGACCCCGCGCGCGCCGCAACCCTCCCGCTAACCCCAGCCTAATGTGACCCCGCGCCTCCTACCGCGCACTGTTGCCGAAACGCGAGGAACCTTTAAACAATTCATCTGTCATTACTCTCATCGACCTCGCGATCGATGACCACGTGGTGTCAAGATATAACAAGTTAAAATGATAATAAGTTTACATAGTTGTTGATAAGTAAATCGTTACCAACATTGAGTATCAAAGGACTTATAATCTGCTCTTAAGTTTGAGATCGATCTTGAGATGATTTTTTTATTCATAAATTATATATCTTTAAATAAATGAAAACGGCATCTCAACTCTTTTTTTTTATTTTAGATCATTTAAATCTCTGTTCGTTACAATTTTGCAATACAAAAATATTCTTTATAAAAAGAAGCATAAACATAAATTGTTTCGTTTTTTTTATAACAATTTTCTAATAGCCATTACACTCGGTTTCAACTTTCCATAAAAACAGTTTTTCGTACTTTTATATGTTTTGTGATTTATTTGTAATGAATCCTACAATTGTTCAAACCTTCAAACAAATTTACACTATAGCTATCCAATATATGTATAGCGGATGTTGTCAGTTCATGCTCGCCTATAGGCGTAGCTTTGACACCCGTGCCGTCCGTCGCTCGTGCTTCACATTTTAAACAGCGCGGATGGCAATTGTGGCTTTAAAACAAGACTTCTAGAATTAATTTGCTGCTAAAGCCTTTTAAGGTAACTGTAAATACATTTGTTTTTACCAATATGCAATATCGTTGTTGAATTATTTTTAATCGACTATGCGACACAAATGGGAGAAACGTTATTTTTATTAGTTTATGTATCTATATATTATTTTAAATAAAAAAAAACATAAACAGTAACAGAAAGAGTAATAGTCAAGATCCATTCTTTAACCAATTAAATTCCATTAAATATTAACTAGGCTTCTTTGTTATTTTGTAAAGAGTTTTTTTGGAAAGGACAACACAAACGAGATACGGGTGATCTGATGGTAAGTGATCACTGCCACCTACGATCCCGT
Source organism: Heliconius hecalesia formosus (assembly GCA_018249775.1). NCBI lineage: Eukaryota > Metazoa > Arthropoda > Insecta > Lepidoptera > Nymphalidae > Heliconius > Heliconius hecalesia. The sequence goes on from DWMY01000054.1 coordinate 27,615, forward strand.
GCAACACCAGAAGTGAGTGAGGAGCTACAGTTACGTTGCCAGCCTTGAGGGTGGAGATAGACGCGCTTTTTGAAGGTATCTATGTTGTATCGAAGTGGACATTTCCGAAGGTAGGCCATTCTACAGTGCTACTTGCATGTCGCGTGGAAGGAAGATACTGCGAAACCGCACAGTAGTGTTCAAGCTGATACTGGTGTGCACCAGCTCAGAGATGAAAATAGTATCCATATAAAGCCGAACGTGGGCCCTATACAGAGCCAATCAATGTTTTGGCATAAAGTACTGACTCGCTCTGCCGATGACCCCAGTTTCTTTGAGGTCAAGTTGGCCTTGCTTTACAGATGATCACGATGCTGGAATTAATTTAAAATGCTCAGGCCATGCTGATAATGTGCGCGGCTTTAAGAGGAGTGTTCTCGAAAACTGGTGACATAACATATGGTGTTTTTCTATTTTCGTGTAAAGAATTTATGGTTTTGTTTATGTGTATTGATTTAAATAGCGATAATACGCGACTTACATAAATTTATTTTCATTATAAGACTATTCGTGGCACAGGGGCACAAAGTGTGACTGTAAAATTGAATGGTTTATAATTGGTTAACAGCGGAGTGTCTTGACACTAGGTTCTCTCTGCATACCTACGTGTGCGTGATACAGTGTGTAGCAGGAATTAGTTTTTTAATTACGGTATAATTACATTTCAGCTTATTTTTAAGATATATGCTAGTTACTTTTATATAACTATATACCCTATATCTTTTATTTTTAAATACCGAAATTACGCCGAGAAATTTAAAATAATTTAACAATGATTATTAACAACCAGTTCTAGAAAATTCAATAAAATTAAAGAAATATTAAATATTAACTTATTAAAATAAAGTTATACGGAAATAAATAAAAAAAAGATATATATTTTAATTTAACGTAGTACAGATTAATTAATAATGCACATACAAACCGAGTATCAGTAACCGAGGGTTTTTTATTTATTTTACTAATAATATAAATGTGAATGCTTGTAAGAATGGATGTATGTTCCACTTAGACGCAAAAGCTACAGAACGGTTTTAGATGAAACTTTGCAGAAATATAGCTTATACATCAGAATAATACATTTTTGGAATGATTTTGTAAAATTGGTTCATAACAATAAGTTTAAGTGGGTGAAGCCGCGTATGGGCCGTTAATCTATTTTAATTTGAACTTAGTGAGATGTTTTTAATTATATAAAATTACATTTTGATATCATAATCTTTTGGAATGTGATAATCAATGGTACTTAGTTTTCTATAGATAGTGTAGACGCTGTCTGCTACGCGGATGTCTACGACGTAAATGCTACGCACCACTTTCGTGCATGCTACGCCCATTTGTTATAAATATAATTTGAGTATTTTGACTAAGAAATCTTTTATCTACAAATAGAAATATATAATATTTGAAATTATTTCTAAATAATAAAATTTTCTTTATAAGCTTTGAAGATATAAATGGTAAAATTTTATAACTTTATAATGTGCTAAAACAATAACTTAAATAAACACATTTCTTTCCTTTTCGTCGGGCAGTCGTGTAAGAAGCTGCTTTGGGTTGTTTTTATCGTAAAACTTATAAAATACCTGTTATCTATATATATAAAAGGACATGTACCTGACTGACTTAGGTAAGACGCACGCACAGCCGTAACCGCTGTGCGTAGATACGTGAAATTTGGACAGATGTTTATTTTCATAATCTGGACATCCATTAAGAAGGGATTTCGAAAAATTTTAACCCTAAAGGAATGAAATAGGGGTTGAAAGTTTGTATGGTTTTTTTTTAATTGGCACCGATTTTCATAAAATTTGAAATTTAGACTCTTAAAAACATTTCATTGAACACGTGTTTCATGGTTTTTGAGAATTCACCCCCTATTGGTGCAAATAAGGGGTTGAAAGTTTGTATGGAAAAATCTTTAAATCGCCACCGATTTTTATAAAAAAAATAATTCAGGCTGTTAAAAATATTTTATTGAACCCGTATTTCGTGTTTTTTTTCGAATTTACCCCTAAGGGTGCAAATAAGCGGGCGTAGCCGCGCGTGCCCACTAGTTAATTATAAATATGTAAGTACTCTAAATTGCATCTGTAAAATAGTATTATTTTATTATATTTTTATGTTTACTTATTTTATTCCTAGGTGTTAGTTACAGTAACAAAGTGACGTTGTCATGCACCTCACATTTTTTACAGATTTTATACACAAAAGCGCTCCGAAGCTAGACGGAATATCAACTTGCAATTACGTTACCGTACTTTATAACTGTAAATTTTATAGCTATATTTTTTTTAATCAGGCTTAAATTTATATACATTTAAAATTATTTTAGGCCTTTTATTTAAGCCCGTCGTGGCGCAAGACCACAAGAGTGTGACTTTAGCGTATCAGTTGTGGGTTCGATACCCACTCAAGGTGGGAGTGACAATGTTTCGAGTGACTGCCAGTATCGCGATCATCTGGAAAGCAAGGCCAAGTTGGCCTCGAAGAAGCTGGGGGTTATCAACAGAGCGAGACGGTACTTCACGCCAAAACACCGTTTGGCCCTATATAGGGCCCAGGTTCGGCGTCATCCTATCGCATTTATCATGGGGAGTGTTCTGAAGAACTGTTTGACCTGTTACCTGCCGCCGAATTTTCTAACCGCACAGTACGCCATAAGCTAAAATATCATCCACACCACCTGGATACGTGGCAATCCACTACTGTGCGGTTTCGTAGGAATTTCCTTCCACGCACCACGGAACTGTGGAACGGCCTACCCGCGGCAGTGTTTCCAGGTCGATATGACATGGGTACCTTCAAAAAGCGCGTCTATCTCCACCTTAAAGGCCGGCACTGCACCTGTAGCTCCTCTGGTGTTGCACGGGGTCGTGGGCGGCGGTAATCACTTACCATCAGGTGACCCGAACGCTCGTTTGCCTTGTCCTTTTGCATAAAAAAAAAACAAAAAAGAGGTAGTGAATTATTATTTCTTAATATTTTTTATTATCGCTTCGCTCTGGTACTAAAGGAAAAAGCCCGGCGATGAGTTCCTTAACAGTCACAGGAGTGTCTTAACACTAGGTTCCCTCTGCCTATTCCGCTGTGTGCGGGTTACTGTGCGGGTTACAGCGGGAAACTGACAAAAATATTTTTATGTTTACCAGCACTACTTAACCAAAATAAGATGCAAAAGAAGAAACTATTATGCAAATTAATACACAATTTATATGTCCACTTAAAACGTACTCCAGAATTCCTCAGAAAATGAGGAACGGAGTGTCTTAACACTAGGTTCTCTCTGCCTACCTTGCTGTGTGCGGGATGCAGCGTGAAGCTGAAGGTGATCTATGCGGCTGCAATCTTCAAAAATACCGATAGCTAAGTATTAAAAATATAATTAACTTTAATAAGTTAACTTCGTAAAGAATACTACGTTTGCGTAACAGGTGGTAAATGGAAGTATTATGGCAAAAGTCTACACCAAAAATATCACATCCGAATTTGCGGTAGGCAGTTAGTTTGATATATTATTATTACTAAATAATTTTTACAGGTAAAAAATAAAAACACCCTCCATTTTTTTTTGATAAAAAAGTATTTTCTTAATAAAAGCATCCAGTTTAAATATGTTTTATAAAATTTTATTATAATGCAAAACATGTACAAAAGAACTGTTACCTTATTATCTACGACACAATACCACCCGAGTTGCAACTTTACGGCGCCAACTTACCTTAAGTATATCTATTCTATTAACTGACTATGTTAGATTGAATTTCATTCTAAAGAATAATAAAATTATATGTTAATTTTTAAAATTATATGTTAGTTTTTTCAACTCAAAATAATTTTATTAAATATAAAAAAAATGTTCACATTCCTGTAAGTATTTCGTTCCAAAAACTTGTGTATTAACTTCATCTTACCGAGTTGCCAGGGAATTTAGAGACCCAACTATCTCTAATCTCCACCGTGTAATGTGAGACAAAGAATGTTTCTAGAAAATATCCTGGAGAAAGATAATGCATCTTACAATATTTTAGAACTTTCCCAGAAATGTAGTAATGTCCTCTTAAAATCCTCTTAAGATATAATATATTTTTGAGAAGTTTCATTAAAGATTTAATCCATATGATATTTAATTTATTTATTTTTATAAAAACGTCGCTTATATTTTACTGTAAAAACAAGTAAAGCAGCTCTCTTTTGAATGCAAGCTATTTCTGTAACATTTTCATTAAGATCGGTTCAGAGGACTGATCGTCAAAGGGTAAGAAATAAGCACTTTATCTTTATAACAACATAATATAATGTTTATATCATCATATAACTAGCATATGTGTTTTTGATATAAACTAACTCAAGCTTTGACTAGAAACTAAAGTTGGGGGCTACTTACCAAATCTAGTTGCTAAGCGTCGCCAAATTTTCAAGGCGGTTCTAAAGCAGTCTACCTGAATGCAGAATTTCAACTTAACGAGTAACTTTATGTTACTGTGAGTAAAAAGCATTATTCAAATAACTTTGATGCGAAAATCTCTCTCTCTCTCTCTCTCTCTCTCTCTCTCTCTGTCTCTGTTTTCTCACAAATTCTTATCAAAAATTCTTCATTCTGTACTGAAAACATTTTTATCTCAATATGTCAAGCTTTTTACCAAATGTAAAATAATACTAAATTTTTAATGTATTAGCATAGCTTCAATTGTACTATATAATTCATATTTTATACTGGAGAACTACACGTGAATTTAAATACGTTCAATAGTTTTTGCTTGGAGGTGGAACAAAGATCCATATATCCTCACAAAGTTTTACATTTATAACATTAATAGGATTCCTCTAAAAACTTAAGTGCATGCATTTACATCCGGGACTTCACACGACTAGGTAAAGAAAGTACTAATTTACTTTATTTTGTATTTAAGTAACACACACTAACTGCTACTACTAATAAATAATAAATAACCTTTAGTAGCGACCGCTGTGGTGTCTAAGAGTATAATAATAAAAGTTTCACGCTGTATCCCGCACACCTCAGGATAGGCAGAGGGAACCTAGTGTTAAGACGGTCTGATATTTCATCTACTCGTGTGTGGATCGAACCCGCAACCCGCAACCAGTCGGTTTTACAGTCACACATTGTGCCCCTGCGCCACCACTGGCCTCAAATATTAATATTTAAATGACGCAAACGTCATCGTTTGTAATTCTACAATTTTTCTTCATTATTTAAAATAAGAATAATATGAACGTGATAAGTATCAATAACAATAGAAGTACGTAAGTAAGTTTATAATTAGCCACGGTATTATTTTCCACCTGTAAAGGGGTCTTTGCGCTTTTCCCCATGTTGGATTTTAAAGGAGTATTAATAATGTGAAAAGGCCACATATTATGGCCCGTCAAGGAAAGCTGTTCGATTTAATATAAAGTGCTCTATGAAGCTCGGTTACTGATAGGTTCTAATTTCCTGTGGCATATTTAAGTACGGCTTTTAATCGACTTCTTTAAAAGGAGGAGGTTATCAATTCGAGATTCGATGTTTTTTTTTATGTTCGTTACCTCACAACTTTTTACTGGGTGAATCGATTTTGATGATTCATTTTTATTTGAATGCTGGTGCTTTCCGTGTGGTACCATTTTAATCTGGTCCATTTCTGACAATGTTATCCATGAGAAAATAAGTACGTACGCGACAAATGGACGAATAACTCATCACCCCAACCGATTTCGATGATTCTTTGTTTAATTAAAATTTCGGAATTATTGAATTCGGTTTTTTTACAATTTACTTTTACCTGTTCCATTGTCTGCCTGTAATCAAATCTTGCAAGTTAAATTTGATCTACTTCTCGGTTTCCGATTGAGCTGAATTTGGATGCATGTATAAATCGGATGACAATGTGATATTATTATGACATAGAGCTGATCTGATGATGGACCTGGAAGATGGCTATAGGAACTCGGTAATTAAACGACGCAACCCCACCGAGCTCATTTGATTCATCTAGACGAGTACTTTGATACTAAAAAGTAACCAGGGCCTGATATTGGAAATGGAAGGTGGCCATAGGAATTACGTAATAAGACGACGTAGCCCCATCAAATTTGAGCTCGTTTGATTCATCTGGACGAGTACTTTGACACTATATGTAACCAGGGTCTGATGATGGAACTGGAAGGTGGCCATAGGATCTAAGTAATTAAACGACACAGCCCCCTCGGGTTTGAGCTTGTTTGATTCGTCTTGACGACTACTTTGATACTATATGGTAACCAAGGTCTGATGATGGAGCTGGAAGGTGGCCATAAGAACTTCGTACTCGAAGTCTGGGCTCATTTGATTCGATCGAAAATCTTAAATTAATAATACTAAAAAAGTTAAAAATAAAATTAAATATATATTTTTTTTAAATCAAGCTTCTATTATTTATTAATAAAATGAACTAAACACTTAATAAATAATAAAAGCGTGTTACGTGCGATTTTTATGATATAATTAAGAACATCCAACCATTTTTTCCTCTCGCTATCAAAATGTAACACGCTTTCATTTTTATTAAGTGTTATGTTTCTTATTGGAGTTAATTTATTATGAACTTTTTATTACATTTTATTAACAAATAATAATAGCTTGTTTTTAAAAAAGATTTTTTTCTTTATTTTTTTATTAAAAACTTTTATGTCAAGTTTTAAGTCTTATAGTTGACATTTTGAAATTAGATCTTTTAATATATGTATACTTTGGTTAGTATACAAATATTAAATAAAATTATATTTAAATATAGAAGTATATTTTTATAACCGCCGAAATAACTCCGTTTATTTCGCAATCGCTGCGAGATTTGCCGTGATCGAATTTCTATGAAGATGGAACATATGTATGTACAGATACATAAGATAGTGCGTAAGATAGAGAAGAGAAAGGTACATTCATCTTTTTGGTATTCTAGTCCGTGATGTCTCTCTCTGAATTAATAATATCACACTAAATATGTTATTCCTAGAATTCAGCGGAAATAAGTGGGTTACGGAGTGTCCTAACACTAGGTTCCTTCTGCCTACTCTGCTATGTGCTGTATCTATATACAGCACACTGATTTAATGTAATTTGAATACTTTATTTGAATGATTACACCATTTTATGGCATCATTTAAATTTTAATAGGTTAAAATTTTTACAATATCCACTGGTAATTTCTATATAACGACACTAAAAGGATTAAAGCATTTTGTGGTTGTACAACGAGTGGTCGTTAAACGATATATTAACTTATTATCCACATTATTATTGTATGAGTAGATATTTCACAAATATCAAACATTTTTGTAGGACTGGTTGTCCTAACCATATAAGTATTTTTTTAGCTTCACGCTGTACACCGCACATAGCAAAGTAGGCGGGGGAACCCTGGGAACTCAGTTCCCGGAAAATTTACGGAATTAAATATTTCATATTTTCATTTTCTCGCTCTGGTAACAAGCGAGGCGGCGGGTTCCGCCACTTAACACGTAATGCCGCTTGAGGCAATTCTTGAATTCGGCGAAAAGTGGGCAACGAAAAATCTTAATCGGGATCTGAGTGTCTTAAACTTAAGTTTCCAGGTTCCCTCTACTTACCCTGAGATATGCGGGATACACGTGAAACCATATTATTTTGTTAGGAATTTAAGTACAAATTATTAGTAATGTTATGAGATCTAGCAACTATATTGTACTCTATTTTATTTCTTATGTATTTTAACGAAGCTCGCTTACTATTGAAGCCACAGTAGCGCAGAGATATAACTGTAAATGTGATAGTTATGGGTTCGTTCACCACTCAAGCAAATGACTTTTATTAATTTTAATGCTCTGGTAAAAGAAAATACGGCGTTTACTTCCAACACTCAACACTCAATGTCTCAAATTCGAGTGGACAGTAGATGGCGTCGTTGATCTGGCTGGCACTAGGTTCTCTTTGAGATAAAATAATAAATCTAAAAAAGATTATATTTCTATAGTAAACAAAAGCAAAATACACTATAATTTCATTTTAAACTTTTTTTTTCTTTAAAAATAAGAAACTAGTTTACTACGAAGGAATATTAATATGCTTCTATGCAATAAATTTCCTCATTTAACGCAGTACTATCTATAATAGCCCACCAGGGCCATGTTTTACAAAACTTGTCACACTCTAGTACAAACAACATAAAACTCTTGTACGTTTATTGCAAATGGTATTTATTTATTACGAAAAGCCAGATGGAATATAGGGTCGATAATCTATTAATCTGATAATTATTTATATATTTTTTAACTTTACTCTGTATAACCCATATTGTAGAGTAGGCAGAGGGAGCCTAGTGCTAAAACTCTCCGTTCCCCGTGGCAGAACTAAACGCGCTTTTCGTCTACTATACGTCATATACTAGCGGACCCGGACACGGCTTCGCCCACTTGAACTGAATTTAGTAAATATATTTGTGAAATTATGTTTTGTTTTCAGTAGGATTAATACGAAAGTATAAGGATAAATAATCGAAATAAGCTGAAAAAGAATAATAAGTGGAGACTTATTATTAGAAAAAATATCTGTATAATTAAAATAAACAAACAAATTAAGTAAAAGTAGCTAAAGGAAATTTTTAATATTAAAAAAAGTACCAACCTCAATAAAATAAACAAAAATTAGAAGTAAACGTAACCAAACAAAAATATTAATAAAAAAACTAAACAAAACCAGCTACATTATCAATAATATCATCGTAAAATAAATATTTAAAAGTATTCAAAATAAAAATAACAAAATATAATCTATATTATAATATATCCCGTCGCCGAGATTTATTTAGATTTTATGAAAAATAAAAGGAAAAGGAATATTATTCAATAGAATTTGTCAATTAGAACCTAACAAAACATTATTTTGGCTTACAAGCATATTATTAACGTTCGAAAATTATTATATTTTAAAAATAAGTTGTTGCTGAACGCAGCTGAACAGATCTGCGCCTTTAAAAATCGATGTCCATCGTAGACTAAATAAGAATGACCTATTAAAAGTTCGTGTAACTATCACCTACATTTCAATAATAAGAATAACTGGTACCGATAACTTACTATAATATTTGTTTAGCACTAACAAAATATTTAAAAACAAGAAGAATATTGGAATGTCATTCAGTAGGCAGTAGACCTAGTCTAGAAGTTAATAAATTATTAATAGAGGCCAATCGCAGGAAGCTCAAGTGTGTGACCCTAAACGCTACTGGTTGTGGATTCGAGTAAATGAAATATTTATTTAAATTTTTATTTTCATTTCTTCGCTCTGGAGCTGAGTTGAGTTCCGCCACGCAACACGCAGGGCTTCTAGAATTTGGCGGAAAATAGGGAACGGGTCTTAACACTAGGTTCCCTCTGCCTACCTTGCTATATGCGGGATACAGCATAAATTTTGTAATCTGTCCATTTTTTTTATCATTATACAATCTCCGTTTTTTTCAATCATCATACAAATCATAATTTTACAAGCAATCTTAAACATCAAAACATTAAAAACTAATTCAAAATAAAAAGACGACAAATCGTATATGACGATGTAAACAATGCTCTCTCGAAAGTAGTACATTGGTTCAGTGTTAATAACTTACTATTGGATAGTAAAAAAACTAAATGTATTATTTTTAGAACACCTAACACGAAAGTTGTTAAAGCCGATGTACTCTTGAATGGTGAACCCGTAGATCCTGTTGATTCTACGATATACGCTCCGCAGCTTTCGCGGTCAAAAAATTTTTATCATTAACTGACGTAGAAACGGCTCAACTTGTTTACTTCAGCTACTTCTATAGTATTATGTCCTATGGGATTTTACTTTGGGATAATGCAGGCGGTATTCAATCAATATTTGCCCTGCAGAAGCGAGCTATTCGGGCAATCTATAACTTAGGTCCTAAAAACTCCTTAAGGCAAAAGTTTAAAGAAATGAATATATTGAAAGTTGCATCTCAATATATTTTTGAAAATGTATTAATCATATATATTTTTGAAAATGTATTATGTATGTAAAAAAAAACATAATTTTACCAAAATTGGTGATGTTCATAATATTAACACCAGGAATAGGCTTCATCTTAGTGCACCTGTAACTCGGTTGCATCGAATTCGTAATTCATTCATGGGACAATGTGTACGCTTTTACAATAGGATCCCAGAAAACGTCAGAGAATTTTCTATATCACGATTTAAAAAAAATATGAAAATATGAAATTATTACCAAATTAATGTCTATATAAATGATAACACGCCTTGGGAATAAAATGCTCGCTCCAGTCTGTTTCAAAGGTATCATTGTCACAGATAATTAAATATGTATTTGTATAAAATTGATTTTAGAAAAATAAATCCCGCTTTGCGCTTGTTTTGGGTTCTATTACATTAAATAAATGCCCTCAGTAACAGTTTTTCTAACTTATCTTCCATATACAGATAAATTTATTATAATCATAGATAGATATTGATATCTATATTATAGTAATAGAATATTTTAATTAAATAAGTAAAAAAAAAACGATCAAGCGTGAGTCGGACTCAGCCACTGAGAGATGCATACCAATTTCAGGATTATAGGTCCACTATTATTTGATGTACTTCCCGATAAATGGCCTGAACAATGACATACGAACAACAAAGTAAATAAAAGGGTTCCGTTATTTTTCTTTTGAAATATAATACTGAAGCAATGATTTTTCTATAACGTATTTATTTAAAATAAATATTTTGTTTGAAATGTTGCGTCATTGATAGGTATCAATATTCATAATTCAAATATGAGTGCGGGCGATCCTTTTACAGCCTGGGAGCTCAAGAATCCCGGAATTTCTTTTAATAAAATGGATATTTTTACGGTTGCGACAGTATATTTACAATAATATTTTGCTCCAACACGATATTTAAACAAGAAATAAAACAAACTGATCAATCCCAGTTTTCGTCTTCAAAAACGAAATCGTTTATGGGACACTATAATGATAATAGTGGGTGGAATTAAATGTTGTTGACGTTTATTCGGAAAGCTGATAATATATTTGTTGTAAATTATACTTTGAGAAGAGAAGCTGTTGAGTCTCCTGCCGACTCTTCTCAGCAGAATTACCTTCCTAGTCGGTGGAAGCTTCCTGTGGGACTGACACTACTGACATTTATATATAATTTGACGATTCAAAAGTATTTGTAATGGCCTAATTGAATAGTGAAAGATAACTTTTGACTTTGATCTTTCTTTTCTAAAGAATAGGATACCTAATTACGTTGAAACAACTAAGTATCTGTTGTTAATAAAGTTGAAATTGACGATAAAAAAATATTTCTAATTTTTATTTGTATAATTTAATAACCCTGAAACTGTGATGAATTGCTGAGCTGGTAAAAAATAATTTAAAAGTCAAATTTTATGAATACAAAAGTTACATTAAGAATATCAACATTTTAACTACTTTACAGACTTTAAGTGCTTTATTTCAATTAGATAACTTTTATTTTATAAAGTATTATCTCTTAAAAGTAAGTAGCTAAGTTGTTAGTAGAGCTAACTACCTAACTGAAATTGAATTATATTTTTTTTAAACCAATTAATTATATAAATCAAATTCAATATCAAGCCGATATATATTCTACGTATATTATTAGACAGATTTGACTAAATCTTTACAAATGTATAATATAAAATGTCAAAATCAAAAATAGATATCTCTAAGATCGATTGTAATTAGTATCTATATTCCTGGTTTCCATGTTGATTACAATCAATCTGTACCAAATGAATCTTTGTGGTCAATTTATAATGACAAATGTCATCTAATCTCGTTAATTAATTAATCATTATAATTGATGACAGAAAGTGACATTGTTGTATAATTATGACATTCGAAAAGTAATATTAAAATCTGTCGAAACTAGTCGTGGCGCAGTGGCACGAAGTGTGGCTGTAAAATCGGCTGGTTGTGGGTTCGATCCCCGCTCGAGGAAATGAAATATTTATATATCCATACCTTACCACCTTACCGATATTATAAATTCGAAAGTAACTCTGCCTGTCTGCCTGTGTAGCAATCAACCAAACCGCTGATCCGATTGTGCTAAAATTTCGTACAGAGATACTTGAGGGTCCTGTGATGGTCATAGGTTACTTTTTATTTCTCATATTTGTCTCTATATCTATATATTAAAACATCTTTTAATTTGACATGCAATTTATTTTGCCATGTTATTTTATCCGTCGCTAAGCAACCGTTGCTATGCAACAAGGAATTTTGTTATTTGGAGAAAGGGACGCCTAAATTGAGCTTCCTGAACGCTTACATGACGAGCGCTGACTCAACCTTATGAGACACATAAGAATAATGTTTACCAAAATATTGTCCCAAAAAAAAAAACTATAAAAAACTATCTCGGGGAAATAGAAAGATAGAAAGGCAGTTTCGTAATTGTGTATCATGTAGGTAAATAACCACATGCACTTGCAAAAACACAGTTATTTTGTGATCACAAACAGACACTTCATTTTAATTTTTTTATAAACGGTCTATGCAACGGAAACTCTGCAATTATCAATTACATTTTTATCTCATAAAATGTAAATAAATCTCGGCGACGGGATATATTATAATATAGATTATATTTTGTTATTTTTATTTTGAATACTTTTAAATATTTATTTTACGATGATAATATTGATAATGTAGCTGGTTTTGTTTAGTTTTTTTATTAATATTTTTGTTTGGTTATGCTGCTAAAAGCTGAGTTTGCGAGAATTCTAGTGTCAAGATTTTCGCATCTCTATTGTCCGCCCGAATTCGAAATTTTGCGAGTTGAATGGCGCAATTTAACGCCACGCTTTAACTTACCAGACCGACCAAATGACCAAAATAAGTAATGTTATCACCCAGTGGAAATCGAATCCTCTACCATCACATTCACAGTCGGGCTATAAGTTATATATATATATATATATATATATATATATATATATATATATATATATATATATATATATATATATATATATATATATATATATATATAAAGACATTCCTATTTCTTATATACCGTTTCCAACGAAAACTCCGCTATTATGTAAAATGTAATTTCTCAAGAAAAATAAATAACCTGTGATAAAAAAAGATCTCAAGGGTAACTGCTGCCCTTATGATTTTTTATGATAAATGCTTATATTATGGTTTCCAGGTCATTGGAGAACCTAAGAAAAAAGACATGCACTTTACATTTTTTTATTAATCGATAGCTAAATATTGCCAATTTATATATTTTATTATTGTGTTGTGTCTAAAATAGGTATTTTTTGTTCTATATTAAATAGAAAGATTAGGTCGATCCTTGTACGTTAGAAAAAAAAATGTATATTAAGATTTATATTGATAATAAAGTTGTTTCAATGGCATAATTATTTCGTATTACTGTTGACAAAATAAAATAAATGTTTATTTTCCGTTTTTTTGTTTTATGTAGTCGGGTTTTATTGTCTTTTTTAACAATCCATTCTAAAACGTAATTTTTTCTATTAAACATTACTTGAGCCATCTATATGCTGTATAATTTTTACACAGAATTCTTACTCGACTGCGCGATGTAAAGGAGGTTAATATGTTTATTAGTCTATGTATGAATGTTTGTTACTACGCGGCGTTCTGAAGGCCAATTTGGAAGATTCTCGCTTCAACTCGTAACCTTCTAAGTGTCACGCAAAAGGTGACAATACCTAATCAAAATCCCAATTCGTCAAAATTAAAGAATATAAACGATCTATATCAAATAGGGTATCGTTGAATAGGAGTATAAAAAGAAATTCCAGGGTCCTTTCCTATTTTTTCATTTTAAGCAACGGGTCCAGGCTATAATATTATAGCGATTTATAGTCGTTGAAACAATTATTATTTTCATATTTTTTACAGGTTCTTCGGAACCCATTCTTCAATCAATCAATCAATCCGAATTATAAACACAATTTTTTTTAATTATGACCATTTAAGAAATGAGTACAATAACATCAATCTACGTAACATCTAAAAACCAAAAAGGTTTATTTACTATACATATGCTATGTAAGGTAATAAATAATGACAATTGCTTGAAATTATATTGGCTTGAAATTATAATTTTAAATTTATATCAGACATTTTTCGCACACTTAAAAATTTCAATAATACAGTAACATCAATAAATTATGTCAAAATGTATATATTGTTAGAAATCGGAAGCGGTTAACGTTTTAAAAAAACACGATAAAAACACATATCGTCAATATGATTCTAAACTATTTTGAAAGAGATACTATGTAATTGTAATAAGTGATATGTATCACCTACTAACAATACTTCACACTAGTTTCCTTCCAATAGGGGCCGTCATTTACAAGCAATTGCCCCCCGATTCCACTGCTTTTATAGTTATTTTCTACCTAAATCTACCCTCTTTTACACGAGTACGCTAACAATATTATATTATTTTTATTAGGTATAATTAAAAATTTACTAATATAATCAACAAACTTTTATGTGTAATCGATCAAATCAAACCAAATAAAATCGCAGGGGCACTCCAGGGTGATCGAAGAAGTTCAAAAAAAAGTAAATCTTCCCAATGCAGCCTCGAAGATGTAAACGGGATCATGTTGTTAATCCTGTCATTTTGAAAAAAAAAGTTTATGTGTATCAAATCGCGATCATGAAATTAATTTAATGATGTAATGTTTTTTTTTACAAATTTGATAAGTATTTTTCGATATTTTTTTTCTTTATATGTTTTTAAGCAGCAGCTTTTTATGTTTTTAAGAAATGATAAAAAAAATGATAAGAAGACAAAAACCGACTGATCTTGTTTCCCTTTTTATAAAAATCTTTAATTAATATCTAAGGCTTTGAGCTTTTGTAAGAGCGCCATCTGTATTCAAAGCTTAGCAAAAATATGACTAAAATAGTGCTTTGTAATACAACATCGCGGCACATAATTAACGTTACAATTTATTACTTTCCCGCTAGATGGCACTATAAGTCATTTATTTTATTAAAATGAAGTAATCTTCGTAATCTTTGTTTTAGTAAATAAATAAAAAAATAACTTATTGTTAATTGAATATTTTTAGAGCTTTTATAAAAAGTTATAATTGTTTATTTTTTATAAAAAGTTAGCTAACAGAAACATAATCATACAACATGAATGTTAAACAAAATAATATTTAATATTAGGTACCTAATAAAAGTAAATAAAAATGTTATAAAGGTGTTAGGTATATATTTTAGATGTAATTGTTATAAGTGAATAATTAATAATCATTTCAATAAAAAATAAATATAGTATAACCAATACAAAACTATCAAGCATAATGTACTAACGCCATCTATTTCAAATTATAGAAGACGCATATGCAAACTCTTCACCGAACAAAAATATACCTTTAAAAATTATAATCAAGACACGCGCCAGCGTCTCCAGCCAAGTAAAATGCTGAAAACGAAAACACAATGTTATTTTTTATTGTTGCATGAACCATTTCAAGCTCCTTTTAAGTTCCAGCAAAGAGCAGAGTAAGCAAAGAGAACTTAGCGCTAAGCGACTCCATTCCCCACTTTACCTCCAAATTTCGAGACTGTATGTTGTATGGCGAAACTCAACTAAAATAAAAAAAATTAAAAGATACATAAAACATGATTAGACAGTTCTGGGGGAATTGTGTCGTAACATTGTACACAGAGCCAATTTCAAACTTAAGTTTGATGATGAAATTAGAACTTTTAATCATAACTACTTCACATACGAGCATGTATCACTAATTTCTATATAAGTTACCCACAGTCATAAATTGCGGGTGCTATTTTTGATGTATATATATATATATATACATTTTTAAAATATTTTTATTATTTGTAATATAAAACAATCGATAGGTACATAAAATTCAATTACGTAAACACAAACAAAAATATATACTAGAATATATAAATAAGTATATAATAATGTCTGTGCCTTTGCTTTTACAGAAGCATTAATTATGTTAAATAAAATAATTGAGACTTTCAAAATGTTAGTGTTTAAATTTTAAGATCTTTTAAAGAGGTCAGTCGTGGCGCAGGGACACAGAGTGTGACTGTAAAATCGACTAGTTGTGGGTTCGATCCCCACTCGAGGAGATAAAATATTTACTTACGTTTATAATTTCATTTCTTCGCTCTGGTGTCGAGGCAAAAGCGCGGCGTTGAATTCCGCCACTCAACACGCAATGCCTCCAGAACTCGGCGGAAAGTGGGGAACGGAGTGTCTTAACACTATGTTCCCTCTGCCTACCCTGCTGTGTGCGAGATACAGCGTGAAGCTGATTTAAAGTGTTATTCCAATTTACTTAACGAACTATAAGAAGCGCGGGTTCGAACCTTGCTTTAAATTTTTGATTTTATAATATAATGTATACTATTAATTAAACAGTAAAAAAATGTGATTTAGGGTGATGTAAGAAAAATAACAATAAGAGAATAAAATATAATACGCATACGAGTTGTAAGCTTGCAACTTTCCGATATTAGAATAAAACAATTTTTAATAATCACTTAGGGCTGCCAGTAATTAATTTCTATTTCCATTTACTATCTATTATCATTGAAAAGTGTCAAAATCTTGTAGAACTATAGTTTATGCAATTAAATTAGTTTTGAATTACCAGAGCGGGAAAAATAAACAATTTAAATATGGTCATTCCCCATGAATGGAAATTGAACTTACAACCACCACGCTTACAATAGACGCAGCCCCACTGCGCCTAGACTGCCACATTCATCAACGAATACTGCCGACCATAATTCATTTCTTTTGCAAATCTGTCATTTCCTTATTTCTTCAACCGTGTTTTAAAGAATCGTATTAGTTCTTCTTCAAATGTTCTAGATCTCTTATTTTCATATGTAAATGAGAAATGCCTATTACTCAGTCAGTCCAGTTGAGGCCAGTAGTGGCGAAGGGGCACAAGTGCGACTGTAATAGCGATTGTGGGTTCGATTCCCACTCGAAGATATGAAATATTTAGTATTATCAAATATTTAACATTTGAACTTGACTCTTATGTCCATATTCAATGTATAATTTTAGTATTTACTTCATTTGCTGAAATAATGTGAATAATATTGATATTTTTTATCCCGTGTATAGTATCTATAGTAAATTTATACCCTGACCGTTCATTTCTTCTTACAAAAAAACTGAACTGTAAAATATAAATGATAAGAGATACGCCAAACATCTTTATTGAAAAATTCCATCTTGTCCGATTATTAAGGAAGTTCTGAATAAGCTGAAATCTTCAGTTTTAAACAAGACTTTGCTTTTCTTGTACAATTCGTCTTTCGGAATACTTAATAGAGATCTACCCCTTTTCATCGCATCTAAAGAAGTTTCGGGCTCGTTTAGGGACGGTCCGGTCGATTTATTGTTAAATAAATATTTATTGTTATAAATGGGATGACCTGTAATTTGGTTGGATAATTAATAACTTTTTTAAATTACTTTACCGATTATAGAAACTGAAAGCACAAAATCAATTAATTTTTTTTAAATGTTATGCAATAAATTAAGTTTTATTTGACTATATCAATATATTGTTCAATATTTCCGCTAGTGAGAACTATTTATGATATGATAAAAAAAAATATTATATAAAATTTTATTGAATATCGATAAGCTAAGCTAAGTTCAAGCGATTGCTGAGATGCTGCAAAATAACGATATTTACATCGTAACTTAATCGTGGCAGGACACTCTAAAACCAAGTTTAATCACCACGAAACGAGGGGGTCAGTTAAAAAGAGGCTCCCTAATCAGGTCCGCGCGAGCACGCGTTACGCACTTACATAATGAAAGGGGGAAATGAGGGCGTACGGGGGGAGGCAGGGGCCGTCATCTGCGTACACCCTGTCCGGCCGCCCGCGATCGATACCTATACGTATGGACTTTATGTAAAAAGCCTCCTGCACACCCGGAGGACGCCGACCATAAGTGTCGAGAAACGAGTCGCCCCCGGGGAGGAAGGCACGAAATATCTTCAATTTTCGAGAGAAAATTTTCCAATGCGGGGGCGAAAGCCCGCGGCGGAAGGGCTGGCTCGCTCGCCCCGGACGCCTATGTCCGAAAAATGCGCGCTCCTTAATTGAATTTACAGATTTGCCTTTTGGAACGCAAGCTCCGGCGATGTTTATTGCGGACGCCTCGTTATTACTCTTTATGGGACAAACTGATATGCTCAATATATTTTTATCGCAACCACACTTTAAACTCGGGACCCCAAACGCTCGATCACTGCGCCACTGGTGACTGTTATTAATGGTAATTACTGATTATTATCGAAAAAACGTTATTAATTGCTATTATTATTATATAATCGTTATTATTGCACACAACGCTATCAATTTGTAGAAATTAAATTTAAAATTAATTCTTTCTTCGCTTTAATTTAAAATCACTTCTCCACATGACAAGTATGGGGTGAAGATAAAAACTCTGCAAATGGATTGGAATAAGTCAAACTCTTTAAGTATATTTAAATATATTTAAAACTATATAAGTATATTTAAAACTAAGACTTCGTAATATGTGCGAATTAAGTTTTTATAATTATGAAATTCGAAATAAATAAAACTAAAACAAAAAAATCCAATTTTGCAAATCATTCAGTACAGTAAATTAAATAAGTGAATCTGTATATAGTTATTTTATAATATTTAAATAAGTAAATCTGTATATAGTTATTTTATTATCAAGGTATCAAGTACTTAAGGTGATTATTGTTTATCCGATGGGTATGTTATCAAAATGAAACCATATATGAAATATACAGCCAATTCTGCTAGAAGCTAATAAAGTTTTATTTTATTTCTCAGTTTCGTATTTTCCACTTTTTGATTGAATTCGATTCGCTCTGTCCTTCCAAAAGTGAGTGTCGATCGAACCCACAACCATCAAAGTTTACGACACCACAATGATCTCTATAAATATATATTTTATATTAGCAAATTATAAGTAGACTTTAAGTGTTTAGAATTATATTTAGTAAAGTACTTACATATATTATAGACCAGTCGTAGCGTAGAGGCCCAAAAGTCTGACTGTAAACGTGACAGGGAGTGCTTGATCGAATACTTGAGAAATTAAATACGTATTCAATATTTTTTACTCTGGTGTCGAGGTAACGCGGAGTTGGCTTCCGCGACCCAACACGCAGAAAGAATCAAAAGAAAGAAAAGATCCAGAATTCAGCGAAAAATGAGGAACCGAGTGTCTTAACACTAGACTTCTTCCCTCTGGCTACCCTGCAGGCGGGATACTGCGTGAAGCTAAAAAAACTTATATTTTACGTACAACACATATTACAGAGGATGCTATTTTTCACTAGGAAAATATCCAATAGACCTCTGTCTACGCGACGTTGAGTTCCGCCACTCAACACGTAGTATCTCCAGAATTCCTCAGAAAGGTCGTAAACAGAAGGTGAGCCCTAAAAAATATTCGCAATCTATAAAATACAAGAAGTAGAATTAACCTGAGGCTGTTCTGCTAAGCTTGCGTATAAATAAAGTTACAATAAAGATTTTCTATTTTCTAGTATCTCTATTTTATTTTATCTATTTTATCAACGCAAAAATATAATAAAGCACTACAGATCTCTTTTTTAATTGACGACATGTTTATTAATAAAATTTAAATAAGATAATGTCTATAAAAAAACGTACGTATACATACGTATCATTATATATAAAAATTTATTAATTATTATTATTAAAGCATTAAGTAGTGGTCCAATATTTTTTTTGTATTTGAAATTTATTATGAAATGTTGACAGAAAATTGTTACTTTTTGTTTTATGTATAATATCATTAAATGCAGAATTCAACTGAATAGTATAATATCTATATATTATTATATCTATATACTATAATATCTTTAAATTGTGGCAACGCAAAAAACGAGGCCAGTCGTGGCGCAGCGGCACGAGGTGTGACTGTAAAACCGACTGGTTGTGGGTTCGATCCCCACTCAAGGAGTTGAAATATTTACTTAAATTTATATTTCCATTTCTTAAGTTAAGCGCGGCGTTGAGTTCTGCCACTCAACACGCAATGCCTCTAGAATTCGGCAGAAAGTGGGGAACAGAGTGTCTTAACATTAGGTTCCCTCTGCCTACCCTGCTGTGTGCGGGATACAGCGTGAAACTGATTTTTTTTTTATAGAGTACTTTCTTATGGATTCGAACGTATGGTCAGAAGGAAAGTGTTGTGTATTTATTTGTTGGTCATATGCATGGAAACGATTAACCAGTCGTGAAATATCTATAACAGCCTTTCCTGGCAAACAGACTGTCCAATACAAAATTAGAACCAGTAGTACCTAAAATCAGGCATTCAACCAAACAAACTTTTCAGCTTTATAATATTAGTAAGAACGATATTACGAAGCTTGCATTTGAAAAAATATCCTTCCAGAAACATAAATGTTAAAATAGGAATCAAGTTCAACAAAAAGAATGTAGGTTGTCGGTTTGAATATACTCGTAACATAATAAATTAATATCAAACCCTGTAGATATTCCAATTTTTTATTTATAAGAAAATAAATAAATTGAAGCTTATTTGACTATAATGCACATTATAACCTAGAAGACATTTGGTCTATACTAGTCACTAATTTATATCGTTTATATCAGTAGGCAGTCATTGATTAAAATATCGGTTTTCAAGAGTTACTATCGCAATAAGCATCACAGGTTTATATGAAGAAAGAATCAAGAAGAAAGCTAATCATTTGCACAATAATGTAAGATCGAAAAAAGTGCGCATAATGTCTAAGATTTGTGATGGAAAAAAAATTTTTTTTATTCTTTGCAAACGTATAATAAATATTTAACAGCTATTATAGTAACAAATAATAAATATTTCACATTGAAATAAAATATTAAAATATTGTCTTTGGTGTGTTTGAAATATAGTTTGAAAGTTTAGCATATTCTATTTTAAAACGCATTATAAAGTTTTTTTTCTATAATAAAAAGAAATAAATATAATTTCTGTCTTTTTATTAAATTGGATTAATTTAATGGAACTCTGTACAAAGTCCTGGTTGCTACGAGCGCTACGTCGTAGCCAGTACTACTCTTTTATAATAGTAATAATTATAAATCCTAATATTGCAAGTCCTAATACTAGGATAGAAAAAAGAGAGAAATAGAAAAGAGAGACAAAAGAGTATAAAAAATAATTTCTCAGAGTTGGAAGTAAAAAAAATATAACGTTATCAAAAAAATCTCCTTAAATCTATTTTAAATTAGCGATCGTCGCTTGCAACTACTTTTATGTGGATACTGTAAGCATCTTTGGCTAAGGTCTCGTTCCCAGATTTGTATGTACATACATATACGAGTACCATAATGTAACTGATTATTAAGACAGGAATTAATTATCCAGATCTTTTCAGACTTTTATTTTTATATGTGAAGAAAAAATATCCATTGCATCCAGCACAGTCGATTGTAGTCGAAGGTACATAACTTTTTGTACATTAGCTGGACTTTTACATTTATTTTGGTTTAAAGAACAGACCAAAAACTGAATAAAACATTAATATATCTTTAATATATTTACAATAAATTGAATAATAAGCAAATATAATTTTAATTGTTTTTTTAAATTAATTATTATATTTACACGCATATTGTTTTTAAAATTTTATTTTAATGTAGGTGAACGTCACAAGTGGGTCTACTTCTGTAATATTGATAAAATTAAAACGCCACTTACGAGTACCGTATCTCGTATCTACAACATAATTTAATTTAAAAAAAATAAAAAGACTTAAATCAGCTTCACGCTGTATCCCGCGCACAGCAGGGTAGGCAGAGGGAACCTAGTGTTAAGACACTCCGTTCCCCACTTTCTGCCGAGTTCTGGAGGCATTGCATGTTGAGTGGCATAACTCAACACCGCACTTTCCTCGACACCAGAGCAAAGGTATGACAATATAAATTTAAATAAATAATTTTTAACAAAGTCAAAAATATATATTTTATTATATTTATTAAAAACTGTCATGAACGAGTATATCTATAAAATTGAACAACTTTCACTCGTAACCTTGCCAGAGAAATGGAAAGTGTTCCTATTTCGAGACTACACACAAGGCTTACAAAATGTATTCAGTTTCACTGGGTACCTACTCTCGAACCCTACCTACCAATACGTAGGGCGGGCAGCAAAGTCCGTGCACATGTAAAATAGCTCTGCTCAGACTGAAGTATGCTCTACTTATTGTTTATCATTTTTTATTATGTTTATGTTTGCTGAATAGAGTACATTTTAATTTATTTTCTCTTGTATCATAGGGGTTCAGAAAAGTGTGTGTATGTGAGAGTATTATTATGACAAAGAATGGTTTTTTTAATATCCTATTGTTAGAAATCGGAAGCAGTTAAAGTTTTAAAAAAAACACTATATTAACACATATCGTCAATATGTTTCTCAACTAGTTGGAAAGAGATACTATGTAATTGCAATAAGTGATATGTATCAGTTACTAACAATACTTCACACGAGTTTCCTTCCAATAAGGGCCGTTGCCTACAAGCAATTACCCCCGATTGACACAATTCCACTGTTTTTATCACATTTTTTACCAACATCAGGGTAGATGTTGATGAGCTTTTACACGAGTTCGCTAACACTATAATAATAATAGTTATGTTACATATATTTGGGTTACGCTTTGCTTAATTGGGGCCGATTCATTTATGTGTGAAGTACTTTTTATTTTTCAAAACATTTTTAATTGTACTAATTTTCAAAAAAAAACAAGCCTTTAACTAGCTTTGTTTAACATTTACAATACTTAAATATTATGAAGATCGTCTCGATGTAATATATGTTCTAATTCCATTCTTATTGCCTCATGACTTTTCTCTTTAATTTTAAGAAATATATTGTGATAAAATAGTTTCTTGAATTAAAAGAATTTCATATCTCATATCTAATTCATTATTTCCGCTATATATATTATACAGGTTGATTGGCTTCTGTTACTGAAATACGATATATGCTTAAACGATCAGTTCGCACAGATAACAATAAAATTACTACTTTAATTCACCGAAACTTTTTGTTACTTGACAAATTGGGTGGATGCACTCATCACATAGCTAGAAAATGATAAGAGAAGAGAGTTGGGCCTCTAAACTAGGAGGAGCCTTCTAGTTTAATTTTTAAAATGCCTTAAATACCAAATGATTTTAAAATATATAAACGATATAATACAGTTTTACGCTATATTCCGCACATAGCAGAGTAAGCAGAGGGCGCAAATTAATAACCTGGTGTTAAGATACCCCGATCTCCATTTTCCACCGAATTATGTAGGCATTGTGCTTTGAGAGGCGGAGCTCAA
This sequence comes from Heliconius hecalesia formosus, assembly GCA_018249775.1. NCBI lineage: Eukaryota > Metazoa > Arthropoda > Insecta > Lepidoptera > Nymphalidae > Heliconius > Heliconius hecalesia. The sequence continues at coordinate 51,112 of DWMY01000054.1, forward strand.
CGCCGCCCAAATATTAAATATTTCATTTTGTCGATTGGATCGAACCCACAACTAGTCACGTTTACAGTCACACACTAGTGCTCCTACACTGCGTTATTATATTTGTATAGCAACAAACATATTTAAATAATCCTCACAGTAGAGCAACGTTCGTGATTCACCGCTCCAAGCCGGGTTCTGGGGGCTACTTCTCTGTTATATCTGCCCGTCCAAGATACATGCCTCGCATAGACGCACTCGTGTTACCGGCCGCGTTCGACCAGCGGGTGAGGGCGGCCCACCACCCCGCCCGCCGCCTGCGTCATCTAGCGCGACTAGGCGCTAGGGTTAATTCAAACGGTACAATTTAAATATTTCAAATTATTTTAAATATTCAAATTTATTGTTTATTTTTTTTTATTAAACTATGAATGTACAATACGATATGAGAATAGATAGATGTTTCTTTTGATACTTTATGTAAAATTTTAAAAAGAAATGTTTTGAGATTATTGGGAAGGTTCGTATGTAACTAAAGTCTTGTTTGCTTCTATTTATATAAAGTTATTAACGCTTCTTTTTGTTGACAATTTTTTATTGCTTGTTTTGTTTTTGTTTTAGCCTCATTCTGTACTACGTATATATAGCACTGTAGGGAGAGGAAACCCAGTGTTAAAATACTCCGTTTACATTGAGACACTTTTTGGGTTCCGTCCATTATCCGCCGAATTCTGGAAGCATTTTGAATTGTGCAGGGGAACTTAACGCTGCGTGATATCTTGACACCAGAGCAAAGAAATAAGAATATTAAATATTTCATTTCTTTGAGAGGAAATCGAACCTGTCGGTTTGGACCTGTCGCGTTTCCAGTCACATGATTGTGCCACTGCGCCACGATTATTGTTTTTAGTATAAATTTTGTGCGTGAATAAATGTAACAACTACTGTGTGTCCAAATAAAATAAATAAAAAATATGTGCGTTTCTTACTTCATATACTTACTTATTATAATTATATCATATTTATAAATAGCAAGCTTATAAGCAAAAATAAAACGATAAAGACATGGTTCTGATATGTGGTATATATTCGTATAGCAATAATGCTTAACATGTAATAAGTATTATAAACTACCTTATTTAATTTTAATATGACGATTGTAGTTTTATTTACAGATTTAACGCATAGTTTTTTTATGGGCTTTTACTTAAAAATAATCTAAGTACCAACAAAACTTATTTAAAAGTATATTTTAAAAGAATATAATTTAAAAACGCGGCAGCCCTGCGTGTCCGGTTCGCAGCCCTGAATCTGTAGAACGTAGAACAGAGCAGCGTGCGTGCCCGGTTCCCTGTAAACAGCCTTCCCTACGTATGTATGGCGGATGGACGCCTCCCTGCTACAGTCCACCCCATAGAAAGGGGTGCCCCCGCTTCTTCCTTGTTCCTCCTTGTGCAAATTCCCCTGGCGATGGAAATGTGCTCTGCCACATTTTATACAATTTCTAGTTTGTGCGTTTCAAAATTCTCTCTTGTCCACCGGCTTAGGATATTAAGCCATATAACGTAATAGCAGGGTTGATCAAGACGGTCTGTGAATGGTACAGCCGATTTATTAAGGCGGTTTGTTGCAAACAATTTCTCCGGCCGTTGACTTTTCGTTTCATTCAATAGGTCGGTTGTCTATTCTCGCGTGTCTCGTTGCCGTCATTGGGACAACAAAACAAAGAATTATATATTTACACTATGGTTTGTTAAGATACGAACATAAAATGTTGTTAAATTGATATCTGATAACTATTTAATGTATTTTTTTTTATAGTTATATACCAAAAAAAAACATTAAGTTTCATATACATTAGAAGTTAAACCATAAATATCAAGTTGTAACTAATTTTTAAATTGTAATATAAATTTCAACAAGAGGAATGCAATATTGTTACATAACTCAATACAAGCTTAGTAAGTATTAAATTTCTGGATCCAAGTTTATTATAAAGGAGAATTCAGTTAGCACTATCGGAGGTCGTAGTGGCCGTTGGTGGAATACTTGTCATGTACAGAATAGCTGGGCTTTAATTAAAGCGAGTAATTTAGAGGGCCCGGGTGTTACCACGCATGGCTATGCTAGGTACAGTCTTCTGCATACTCATTTGGAAATGTTTAAACAGAGGTGCCTCTGCCTCGTAGGGTGGTGGGTGGTGATGGTTAGTTCTCCGCTACAGATAAATTAATAATACGCACAGCTTAGATATATGTATGTATATATACGTATAGAACGCGTGTCCGTAAGTACGTATACAGGGGGGTTTCAGTAAATTATATATATTTTTTAAATCTTTTTTTAAATAATACTGTTTATGTTGATTCGTTTGGTTCTTTATAGATTACCAATAATCATATTCATAGTTGATTTATCGAGAATAATCAATAAAGTAAATATAATAAAATATTAAAAGGGGTCAACTCTGTACGTTTAATGTAACGAAAAAAAATGTTACAAGAGTTTTCGTGCAAGTAACACTCAAATAAAAATATAATTTAAGTAAATTTTATCCATCTGCCTATCTCTATGTTGCTTGCGATCTATATGCATATTATTGGATGGATGGCAAGGCACTGAGCTCTAATACTCAACACGCAATCTCAAGAATTGGAAATTGAGAACGGAAGGTCCTAACACTACGTCTGCTCATAGCAGAGTAGGCAGGATCCATTTGCCTCTAGTGTAAGGCTAATAAAAAAATCACCATACGCTAACCATCATGAGTTTACGTCATAATTAATTGAAATGTAATAATATAAAATGTCCTTTTAAATGTTCGTTATCAAAGTTTTTTTTTCAAAAATATTATTGATAAAGAAATATTGTCACAACATCCCATACATGCGTGAATTTTCAAGAAATTACACCACATAAAATGGCTAAATAGAAAATAGAATAGATACATAGATTCAGTATCAAACTCTTAAAAGTATATTAATAGATATTTATATAGGCCTTTTATTTACTATTCCTTTTTTTCTCTACTTCCTGCATGTAGCAAGTGGGTAGACGGAGAGTATTGTTAAGACACTCCGCTCCTCACTTTCCACCGAATTCTGGAGTAATTTCATGTAAAATAGCGGAAGTTGATGCTGCGCTTTGCTCTGACACCAGAGCGAAGAAATGAAAATATTAAATATTTCATTTTCTAGAGTGGGAATCGAACTCCCAACTGCGCCTCAACTGGTCTCAATCTTGTTATTACACGTATTTTAACAGCTATAAATGAAATTGGTATTTCGTTTGTACTATAAATAAATTTTAAAAGGAAATATATTTTGTTTATAAATCGTTTCCAAAAAATATCCTAATTAGATCCACTGAAGCACACAGACGTAGTGCCCGTCATTTATTGTCATATAATTTCTGCTCTAAATTTCATTTTCCACTTAAAGGATTACTTGAACAATGTTTATATCATTAATAGTAATAAATAAATAACAGTAACCGATCGTTTGAGACCATCGTAGTGCAATGGCACAAACGTGTGACTACATATAAACGTTTGTGGGATGTATTTCCACTTGGGGAAATAAATTATTTTTATTACGTCGCTATGCCACTCAATAGCCGAATTCGTCGAGCCTCAGAAATAAATCCTCTAAAATTCGACGGAAACTGAAGAACGGAGGGTTTTCATATCAATGCAGTAATTCTAGTAGGTACTATTGTAAAATATTTACGATTATTAATCCATTTTATAATAACGACGTTTCGTCGATAACATTAATTTTCTAATAATAATAATAATTCCAATACTAAATACGTAAAAAAATTAAATGTCGTGAATACTTTATTACAAAAACCAATTTTAAATACTAAAACACCATGTATAGCTGAGATGTGAGATGTAAAATTTGAGCGGAGTACGGCGTATACCTATTATGAAATTCTGCACACAAAGACATTTCACACACACAGGGGCGAGTTACTCGGACTTCGCTTTTGGGGTGGGTATAGAATCCTTGCGACGCTCGACCCCGGCTTAAATTCTCATATTAATATGTATCTCCTTTAAGCTTAGATTTCTGGAAGCCGATGTTCGTCGCAATTACGCTGGCATTATAGTCCTTGATATAGATATTCTAGTCAATTAATGTTAGTTCAAAAATTTATTATATACTAATATTACATTTGCAGGAAATTTTCTAATAATAATTAAATATATTTTTAAAAGCCAAAATCCCTTGAATCTCCTTTTTATTTCTATCTTTATGTAGATACATGCACTCCTCATATGTTATTGAGGCTTAAGCAAATTGTTATTCTTTAAATTAATTCTTTTTCTTACGTTCTATGTCCTCTGTATGCTAATTATCAATAATTTATAGGAAAATAAAGTGATTAAAAGTAATAAATTGATCCCATCGAAATATTTATGTAACATAAGAATCAAAATCAATATTGATAAATGTGTTTATTATAATATATTATATTCTACAGTACAAAATAATAAAGAATAATTGAACAATTATAATTAATAGTGTCATTTAATTGAACATGTTTCAGTTCTTCTTACAAAGGTTCCACTAAGATAATTCGCCATTTTCCTTCTCCCTAATGAAGCACGTCACTATCATTTTTTTCTTTGCCGACAGGAATAATTTTTAGCTTCCCACTTTCCTAAAAAAAAAAAGTAATTTTCTTACCTTACACTTTTTATATATAGTGATACAAAATCATTTGTAAAATATCACGTAGAAGCTGATTATTCCACTGATAAAGATATAATATAAATCTTTTGTGCTTTGTATTTTTCGTGTTACAAATAAGTGTTATAAAGGTTTTTTTATTATTTACTTTTTATAGAATACTTGCTTTTATGCTTTTACATGCAGCTTCTCCTGTAGCCAGAGTCCTCTCAAATAGAAATAACTAACAGTTGTGTATGAAACACACTGCAACAACTCTGGCGGCACATTGCTTATAGCCTTCCTCGATATTTTTTTTTCAAATGTTAACTCACCAAAAATCCGGAGATGGGCGCGCTTAAGCGCTTAAGCTGAAAATTTTGCTTGGTTAACTAAGCAATAATTTTCAGCTTTACAGTATACATGGCATTTATAATGTTCCTTACCTCGAATTAAAAAAAAAACCGGAGAAGCGCGAGTCGGGCTCGCCCACCGAGGGTTCCGTACAGCAATTAAAGGTCTCGAGCTTTTTCTGAAATTCAAGCGTATCTTAGCCAGAGCCCTTAACAAGTGCTACCCAGTAGATGCTAGGTGCCAAGGTTCATAATTCTGGATCAACCGGAAGACCCTATGAATTTTGATTCCTTTTACAGTGTTTAAATACACGTTTTTTTGCGATATAAATGGCTATATCTTTCTTTTTTCAGTAAATCTAGAAATACGATTTTTTCAGGAAATCATGTAGCGGTAAACTTAAGTATATGATTTCAATTTCAACTCAATATCTACGAACGTTCCTGAGATATAGGCTCTTAACAGACAGACAGATGGGATGGACAACAAAATGATCATATAAGGATTCCTTTTTTCCTTAAAACGTACGGAGCTCTAAAAAGATGGAACACTTACAGGATCACTTTGTTGACCGTCTGTCATGATCATTTTTTTCAAGAACTCAATTTCACCTGAGGCTGCCAAGCGTGACAATCAAAAACCTACGATCAAAAGGTTAGACATAAAATCCAATCCACGCAGATGGCAAAGGAAAGAAGCTGTCTAAATATAAATCTGCGAGATAGTGCAATAATACAGAAATTTGAAACCACTTTTGATTTGGACGTGACTATTGGACAATCAATATCACAAAATGCAAAGAATCGTATGGCGTGAAAGTAGAGGTCGTCGGGTCCACATTCAAGGTTAATTAATCTATGTCGATCCATTAAGCATAATCACAAGTAATAAGGGCTGGCTATCAAATCATAGAGGTCACTGGTGTAATCTGTGACTGCAGATTATCGCCCAAATTCAAGGATCTAATGTGAACATGACCAAACCAGGTCTTAGATGCCGTAGCGGCAGCTACAGTATACGTATTCAAAGTTATCTCGGATGCCGTGGCATAGCGGTGAATTTCTAAAGACTTACCTAAGATTGCTTATCGGAAAGAAGTGCCTCGTTATGACTATCCGTGAAGTTAGATCTTTTAAACATCGAAGGAAACGATGGCTAAATGCCGTGATGTATAGCATGAGAGCCAATAGACCAACCACCGAGGATATTGAATGTTGTTCGAAGTGGAATAGGTTCCCAACCTAGGATACCCTAGGAGACTAAAGGTAATAAAAGCCTGATAATAACATTTTTCTTGTCTGTAAAATCCTTCGCTTTCGGACAGAATTTTTTCGAATTCTTTTCCTTACTGCTTTGATCTCCTTATTTGTACGTACACTTCGTGGACAGTCAGAGCTTTTTCTGTCTCAAGCAGAGAAGGTTTCATTGTATGTATCAATAGCCCGGTACGCAAACATTTGATTAATACCAAGCGTATTTTAAAGATTGCATTTTGCTCCATACCTACTGTATGTAATCCACTCCATTTTACTATCACAAAATATTTAAAAATATATTGACGCGAAAATATCAAAATTTAAAGAGTAATCGTATAAAAATGACCGATTCCAAATTCAAAAGTAATACTTTGTTTATTTTTAATTGTAACAGTATTTATGGCCCAACTATTGGTTAAAGGCAGATCGAGATAAAATGAAATCATTTTATTCAATCATGTTAATTAAAAATTGTTTTATTAAGTAAATAACATTTTAACACTAGAATATATACAATAATAATAAATGTTGTACAAAATTAACTCAAATCCCGAAAAGTTTGGAATAAAGGGATGTACTGGAGGACCGAAAATAACGGTTTCGCTTGAATGGTCCAGTATTGCCAACCCTATTACGACCGCAAACTTGAGTTTGTTAACTTTTATAAGTTGTACTTCTCGTTAACCTACAATACACTTGGTAGGCGAGTACTACTCGCACTTGACCGGTTTTTTTAACTTCATGAACATGCCATATTTAGAAAACAGTTGAAACCGAACAGAATTGGTAAGATACTTTATTCATCACTCGTTGCTTAGACTTGCAGGTTTAGTAGAGAATCGCATTTCTTCCAAGACCAGGGTAATAAAATTAATTTTAATATAATGTTACCTCCAAGTACGAACCGAACCAATAACCGTAGTCTCGTGTATATTCAGACGCAATTCAACGCACTTCGCAGGCCAATAAATTTAAGTATTACATGAAATATAGGTACAATAAGTATTTCCCGAAATATTTCTCGTGGATAGTAAGTTAACTTTTTCAAATCATATAAATGATATAGTAAGTTCTGCTACGTCTACTTTGGGATTTGTGTTGAGGTGTTCCAGGGAGCTCAAAAATCCCGTAACGTTAATATCCCTCTACAATTACCTGGTACGCTGTAAACTGGAATACTGCTGTGCAGTATGGTCACATCATAAAAATCATTGCCAGAGAATTGAATATGTTCAAAAAAAGTTTATGAAATATCTCAAATATAGAATGAAATTTCCTCCTCCTTCCTTCTCTTAGCTATGATTTACTCCTGAAAAAAATTGGTTTGACTCCACTGGAGGATCGCCGAACGTTGTTGAACTTGCTTTTTTTATATAAATTGTTTAACCACAAAATAGATTCACAATATTTAGTCAGCCAGCTTGAATTGTATGCGCCAAATAATATACCGCGTAGACCGAAGCAATATTTCGATTTAAAATTTTACAGAACTAAGCTAGGAATGAATTCTCCTGCGTACGACGCCTTTGGAAGTTTTAGACGTAAAATTTGCAAGTGCTCACAAGGCTCTTGACTCACTCTCTTGTCTTTGCTTGTTTGTCTCTTGCTTTTTATTATTATATTGTTATTTTATTTTCCATTATCTCGTTCTGTTAATTTGTTGTTCAGTTGTAATTTTTGTCGTTTAATATATATAATGATATTTTTCATATATAATATATATATATATATATATATATATATATATATATAGCTCTTATGTGTTGCCAAATCCCATACTATATAGTATTAGTTTGTTTTTGTTTGTTTTAAAATGTAAATTAACAAAAAAGTATACTATTGGCGCATGTTGTGCCTACCTGTAAAGGGAATAAATAACACTTAGCAATGTATTTTTTATTATTATTATTTTATATTAATGTACTGTGCATATTCTGTTGGTGGACCTTATAAATAAATAAATAAATAAATAGAATACGAGACCTAGAAACATATGAAGAGTAAGCGCCTTATTCTGGTGCATGTTGATTTTATATATATTCAAATTGGCAGCCTGTCTAAATGGACAACTACTTGGTGATAATACATTTTATTTAAGAAACTGAATCGCGTTCGTATTCTAATATGTTTGCCACGCACTTATACCAGCCCGCGTACTTCCATGTGATAAGACCATTGCCATGTAGTAGGGAACCGTCAATGAAATATCAGGGGAATCGAAGAAAATCTTCAAATTTTATGCCACGAGTTTCAGATTTTTTCAATAATTATTATAACATAGGATGCTTTTGTAATTAATTTGAGAAAAAGTTTTTGACAGAATAACAAACAGACAGACAGACAACATTTGTTTCAATTATAGAATCCTTTTATGAAGTCGGTATTTCAAACACAAAAATGATTTATTACTAGGATTTTCTTATTATGTATATTTTACAAGCATAGTCACTCTGCATCCCGCACACAACTTGGTTCCTCATTTTCTGCAAAATTCTGATGGTATTGCGTGTTGAGTGGTTGAACTCGACGCCGCGCTTCCCCTTGATATCAGAGCGAAAAAATGAAAATAAATGAAAATATAAGTAAATATTCCATTTCCTCGAGAAGGGATCGAACACACAACCAGCGTCATTTACAGTCACACACTTGTGCCCATGCGCCACGACTAGTGTTTAAGTGACTGACTTTTATGCTTTTGAGTAAAATATGTATGAGTTACATAGCTATGAAATACATACGTATTTTACTTTCACATACTCACTCTCTCTACACCCTTAGGTTAACTTGAATGAATCTCTATTATAGATATATTCGCCTCTTGCCAATATTTTTTAAAATTTTTGATATTGACTATTGTTGACCAAGTACAATAAAGATATATATTTAGCAATATAGCAGCATAAAATAATAAAAACACAAGTAAATGAGGCCGTTATGGCGCAGCGGTACAGCGTCTGACTGTAAACACGACCGTTGTCGGGTCGATTTCGTTTTACTGGTAAGAAAATGAAGGGCGCTGTGGACTTCCGCCACTCAACACGCAATATTTAAAAAATCAAACGGAAAGTAAAGGAAAGAGGAAGGGGGTGTTTTAACACGGCTATATGCGTAAAAAAACTTGAAGGTAAATAAAATGATAACTTTTGATCTATGATTATTTAGGCTTAAATACAGACTGAAGTTGTGACTTATTCATTTCCATTTTTCACAAGCTTCACGCTATATCTCGCATGTAGCATTTTAGGGAACCAAGTGTTAAGACACTGCCGTCCCTATTTTCCTGTGTTTTTTGCGTGTTGAGTGGGGGAACTCAACACCGCCCTTTGCCTCGATACCAGAGCGAAGGAATAAAAATAAAAAAAAATAGAATTTCAAATGAAAATCGAATCCACAACTCTCAAGTTCACCGTCCCACGCATGTGCCTCTGCGCCACGACTGGCCACAATATTTTATTGTTTATTTTGTTTATTTATTGTAAGCAACTATTTATGACGATTCACACTTAGTCACGCGGCATCGGCGTGGGTTTCGCTTGACATATTAAAAGTTCGTTACTCCCATTAACAGTCATGCCGATATAATGCTGAATCTTTTATTTTCGAACCTGCTGTTCTAATTCCAACTATTCTTTTTATATAAGTACTGAGTGTGTGAATTATTGTTATCGTTAATTTGTATATTTGTTTTTGTTGCTGTATTAGGGTTCCGTATTTATAATAGAAGCAATTGGACTTGGTTATTTCTTTTTAGTTTTAATGCAGTTCTGTTTTCATATATTTTTTTAATAAATATTATTATGTTTTATAGAAATAATTTCAATATTCATTAAAACAACAAAACCAAGAAAGCTTTACAGCGTTATTAGACTACAAGTTACTTAGACTTTTTAGTATTCCATACCAAAAAAAAGAAGAGCGAAACTTCACTCTGCCAAGACTATTTTTCTCAAGATCACGTGGAAGTATCAAGCAGAAATAATTATCAACTATTCAAGTCTGCATTTCGTTGGAGCACAGAAAAAAATTAAGCTACTAAATCAACGTAATCAAAAGGTACGAGCGTTTATGCACGGTTTTTGTTGCATTTTTTATGAAACTCATAGGGTACTTACGTGTACTTACAATTATAAAATTTGGCTAGAAGTGAGATTGAGAGTCGACAGTGAGTCAACTTTTATAAGGCACGTCCCCGATGATATACAATCATGAAATTGATACGGATCCCTTGATAGGCGAGCCGAACTAGCACTTCACCGTTTTTCATTAAATTTGATATTTATTTATTTTTTAACTCTAAGTAGATTTAATATAATTTAACTTATTGTATACTAAATATAATTTTCTATAATAGTAGGCATAGCTCTCACAATAATTATATTGACGAAATTATATTTGTTGTTTTTAGCATATATTTAGGAAATACTATCTCATTTAAGTTGCAAAAACTTATTGAACTTCGACTTTTAAAATTTTACATCACTGCTGTGCAATTAGAAAGAGTCTGTTACAATAATGAGTTCTGTAATACCTTATAACATATGTCTTCGCTGCATTTAAAAATAAATTAACTAGTTACCTAGTAATCCCTTATCCTCCAGGGATGACTTATGAAATGATGACCAGTTGACCCTACTTGTACAATCTATTCGATCACAGGAAAGAGGTTTCGAATCTTTCCTTTTTCTGGCAAGGCAACGAGAAGACGTCCATAGTTATTTCTATAACTTAGTCAAAACAGTGTTAAATACAAATAAAAGTGTACCCTATGACAAAACTTAAGTAGGAGTGACATTAAAGGAAAATAAGGACGGATGGACTCTTTAAGTCCAGAACGAATCAGGAATATTATTACATCAAATTAAAACTTAACTTAACTTAACTTAGCTTCACGCTTTATCCCTAGCGGGGTAGTCAGAGAGAACGGAGCGCCAAACGCTACGGTCTCTACATACCTCTTTCGCCTCGTCCACTGTCATCAACCTCTTCA
>DWMY01000055.1:0-61513 GCA_018249775.1 Heliconius hecalesia formosus
TAAATTGCCACCTATTTTTATGAAAAATTAAATTCAGACTGTTAAAAATATTTTATTGAACACGTGTTTCGTGTTTTTTTTTGGATTCCCTCCTAATACGCGGGCGAAGCCGCGCGCGCCCTCTAGTTCATTTATAAACATTTATATTGCCACCAAACTATAGTACTTTTTTAATAACATTATATGGCTTCTCCAATAAACACAATACTACCCTACGCTGTTATTGACGTCCAATCATTTATACTGCGTAAAAAGTATCCGCGCGACTAAAAGGAGCAGAGAATTAAATCAAAAGTTCGGGTTTTTTGATCATGTTTCGTGTGAAACCGATCAAATAAGGTTACAAAGAGCGTGTCGTCGAACACGCCTTTTTCACTATTGCACATGACGGCCTAATTAATATGTTACTTTGAACACTTTGGCTTTTGCTCCATCAGTCATGTCGTTCACAAAGCCATGTCGATACGAACCAACATGGGGTGTCGAGGGGAAACTATGCAAGGTTTAGCACCCTATAATGTTATACACATTTGATTTTCAAAAACTTTATTTATTTAAAGTAATGCACTTTAATTAGCCAATCAGATAAGATTCTATAATTCGAATGAATAATCACTAGTTAACACCAAAAGCAGCTTACAATATCTCCATTCACCCCACTCTGCTTAGTCCGTTCTCTGAGCGCTGCCAATTAAGTGGTGCTACATCTTATATTGTACACTAGGTTTGCGATTTAGTCGCACTTTGACACTGTCCATTATATCTATATATGTATGTACTGACTATGTATGAGATGACATATGAGTTTGTATAGAATCTGACTATTGCACAATTTTTTTGTGCTTTTTGTATTTACTTTTTGGGGTTTTGAAGGAGTTTATGTGAATATAGTAATAATTCACTCACTTTGTCTTCTTACGTATTTATTGCTTATTAAACCTTATGTAGACATTTAAAATTTAGTATTCCTGAAAAGAATAATACTTTCCTTAATAATGTGTTTAAAATGTTTATCGTACTGTAACTAATTATTCTATCACAGCTTAGATAACGGAAAAAAATTCTAAAATCTACAATTAATTATTCCCTATAAATATTATATTGAATTCAATAACTTTATCAATTATTTTTATTAATACTATTCAAATCTTAGGCAAAACGAGTAGTGCTGTACCTAGCACGATCCCGACCAGAGAGGCTACTAGATGAAATGATGACGGAACTCCAAACTGTTGAGACTTTGAACTGCCTCATAGAGAGGACGGAAACTCCTCCGTTCTACCGCCTCACCTCGATGAGGAAAGCCACGTCCGGGCACAGCGATGGACCTGGAACTGGTTCACAGGTTGGATTATAATGAAAGATTATTTTTGGTTTTGGTAATGCATGTTGGTATTTTATTTAGATTGAATCTATCATTCTCCTAGAAATTATTGTTTCATTGAAAGCTCCAAATAAATTATTTAAATTTTATAAAAAAGTAATATGTGCAAATGCACAATAATGTCCCGTATACGATTTTTACCTTCCCAGTTGAAAAGTAGATATTTATCTATGTTTTTTGGTCCTTGACTTAATGCAGTAATATTGGTTCAGATAACGTTAAGATAATAATGGTTTTTTGTGTTTCCCTTGCCCAATTAAACATCATGGTACAACAGAATAGGTAAAATGCCCGGTCACTTTTACTTTTATCACTACATCTAAAAACAAGAAATATGTAACATACTTAAATATTATTTCGTTATTACATAAAATAAACAAGCAATCTACGATCTATAAATAGTATAATTGCTCAAATAACAGGATGCCACCGGGCGTACGGGCGAACTCGCGCCCGTCGAGAAAGGTACCATACATACGAAGCGACACAGTGGGGAAGATCCGGCCAAAGCAAAGTAAGTAATACATTTTGTTTATACATCATTTATATAGATTATGATTTGAAAAAATCGGTGTATATTTGTTGTTTTTACTTTGTATATTGGCACTTATATGAAAATTTACAAAGAATGAACCAAATAAAGATGTATATTATATACATAAATATATATTTTTTAAACATATTTATTTCTCTATTTATCAATAAACACAACACACGTTTTTAGCAAATAGTAATGTTTTTCTCATTTTATTTCGGGAAATATAATTAACTAAAGGTATAAGTCCAATAGGGTTAAATGAAGTGCAGCGTTAAATTCCCCAGCAGCCAGCGCTCAATGTCTCTAAATAATAAACAAAACGATTTTCTTAATTCACCAGATAAATGCACTCATTGATACCCAAAATTGAAACTTCTACACGAGTATTTTTGCTTAAATAAATAGAAATCAATAAATCAAACGTTCGAGACGTCGAGAGTTATCAAGGTTAATAATATCAGCAAAATCGTCGACCCCCCACACCCCCCGCTAGCGGTATGTTTTAATTTAGCTAATTAATTTATAATAATGAATACAACTTAAGTTATTCAAACTCACTCAATTACAAAGCGACGGAGTGTTGACGTGCCAGCACAAAAGTGTTTACGAACTCGACGCGGCCAACGCTCGTGTTTGTGCGCCCGATTTCATCAATTACTGATTTATAAAAATATTTATGTCGCTGTGGTGGAGTGACGCGCATTTCCAGCAGAATTCAGCGGAAAATGGATAACGGATGCCCTGTTCAGTGTGTGCCCGTTTTATTACCGAAACTTAATTACACAACTTTTTTTCGTGTAATATGTACATAGACATGGCTCAATATTTATATATTTATAATTCCGCTACTACATCAAATAATATTTTACTTTTCGATTGATCTTTATTATATTTTCTTTTAACAATGTGTTCTGCTGAAATAATATGAGCAGTTCTAATGTTACAATGTATATACGCTTCAATATCACCTGCGTACAAATACGAAGTGAAATAAAAATTTTAAAAATTCCATTTTTATGTATTTTCTAATATGTTTATTTCGTTAAATAAGATTAATTACTTACACTATAGCATTTCGAATATTCTATAATAGGGGAAGCAAAAAAATACTGACATTTGCTTCTGGAACAATGTGGAAAGTATTATTTCATTTTTTTTTAAATAACTGTGAATTATATGTATAAGCAACTTTGTGTAGGATTATTAGAAATACGAACTCTGTTCCTAACTTTCGTTAATTAGTATCTTTGTGTCCTGAAATGGCAGAACTTAACGCCGCGTTATCTAAGTTCTTTTTCAATTCTATTGTGTTTCCTTCTGAATTCAACTCCCTTGTACATACAATTTATAAATATTTAATACAATAAGAAAGTTTAACTCAGGTTTCCTAAGTATAATCAATAGCTTCATAATGATAGATAGTGGCTAGGATATTAACTCGTGAGCTTCGACAGAACTCCATCGCGGCTTCCTTTATGCATTTGACATATTCACCTCTTCAATGTAAAAGGTGGTCGTCTAATACCATATATTTACTGGAATGTCATTTGTATCATAAGACTTTGTGAATTATATTAAATTTATATTTTTGAGGCGGTCGTGGCGCAATCACAACGTCTGGCTGTACACGCGACGGTTGTGGGTTCGATTATCGTTCTGATAAAAACGCAAAGCGTGCTGAATTCTGCCACTCAATACGCAATTTTTCGAAAATTAAACAGAGTATATTGAAACTCCATCCCTTATGTATAACCTGCTATATGCGAGATACAGCGTGAATAGAAAAAATATTAAGCTTATTAAATAAGTTCTCAACTCACTTACAATATCCTAAAACTACGTGTTGTTGAAATATATTTTTTTATTTTTTCAAGACCCATAAAAGATGCATATATCGCTTATACCAAAGTTCCTTGAGTTTTAATATTTATTTTTGGTGCAACTCTATCTATTATCGTACTATTAAATGTACGGATAAAATACTTCTAAATGGATTGTATTGTATATAGGTTTATTATTTTCTGAATAAATAACATATGTTTCAACGAAACGTTATTGCTGACACTATTGATTTCTGAAAATCATTTCAATCGCTTGATGGTTAGGCATATTGAAATTCACTGTAAATTCATCCCGGTATGCTTAAAATTGTATTTAAAATATTAATTCATTTCTAAGTAGTATGTTAACATAAAAATTACTATTTTGGCTATAAAAAAATTGTCTAAATTATTTGGTTTTTATGTATAGAATACGCTTAAGCTTTTGTGCTTAAGCTTTTGTGTTATGTAAGAAATGATAACGAATTTGAAAATTTACTTAATTGTTTTAAAATAAAATCTTTTTTTACAACATACACACAAAATTTGACCAGAAGTGCAGAAAGGAGTGTCTAAATATTAGGTTCCCTCTATTTTCTCTTGTACGCAATGCTTTTATACAATCTAAAGCAAATATCGTTCAAATTCGGATATTTCTACATTTTTTTAGCATCACGCTGTATCCTGCTCATAGCAAAGTAGGCAGAAGGAACTCGGAACCTACCACTTCCATACTGCACTTTCTGCTAAATTCTCGAAGCATTGCATATTGAGTAAATTACAAACAGTAAATTGCATATTGAGTGGCGCAACTTAACGCCGTCCTTTGCCTTGTTGCCAGAGCGAGGAATCCATTTCCCTATGTGAAGAAATCGATCGTAGATAAACATTTACTGAGCGGTTGTTATGTCAAATCAAATTTAGTGTGACATGTAAAAGAGTTTGACACTAGAGTGTTTTGACACTCTCTCACTGTTTCATTTTGGGTAAGATAAAGAGCTAAAAGGAAAAATAAAATAATTTGTTTAATTTATTCTCTGCCCTATATTTTTTACTTTCAGTTCCATGAATAACATTCTCTCTTACATATTTTTTATATTTTTGTATAAAATTCGTAAGGCGGCTAGCAGAATACATCTACTTACGAGTTTCAATTGCGTAGTCCTAATAGTTTCGAAATAAAGTGGCTGTGACATACAGACGGACGGACAGACAGATATGTATATGACTATATCTGTCTGTCTGTCATGCCATCTACGCTACACTGAAGTCAATTTAATCATCTGATTGTAAACAAGACGTCTATTGTGGGTTTGTTTCCCACTCGGAGGTATAAAATATTTTATTTCTTCAATTTGGTGAGAAGTCAGTGTTGCATTCAGTTCCGCCACTTACCACGCAATCTCTGGACAATTGAGCTATGCGTGGAGAACGTAGTGTCTTAACAATAAGTTTCCTCCGTTATTTGCGGGATACATAAAAAACTTTGGAAACCCTCTACAAAAGTGCCAACCCATCCGTTATTTACAGCAGCGCGAAGACCGACATACCGCGTGCTCAAGACAAGCGCGCGTCCGCCCCGCCGTGCCCCACGCCGCCCGCCGACGAGGAGCCCGCGCCCTCCGACGGGGACGCGACACCGGTGAGTGGTGGAGAAATTGTAATTTTTGTATATTATAGTTTTGTGTAATGGAAGTATTATATTATTAGAAATCATTGTTAAAAACACATATCGTCTATATTTTTCTAAATTAATCGGAAAGAGATTCTACGTACCCAATACTTATAAATAAGAACCATTGCTTTCAAGTCACTCTCGCAATTGAGACAATTGCCTTGCTTTTATAGTCTTTTTCACCTACATATACCCTCTTTTACAAGACTTTGCTAACAATATTTTAATTGATTAAGTAGTGTCTTTATAGATATATACTGCGCTTTATATATTGAGACTATCTTTATAATTACATAAGTTTAGTTGTAAGTAATATCCTAATGTAGTGATAGTGAAAAGAAATGTATTATTTAACAAAAGGTACGGACTGTTTATTCGTTGTGTAAAATATAATAAATGAAAAGGAGTTCTCAAATTACCATTTTAACCATTTAATGAAAGTAATTGATTTCTTAAATATTCTATATGCTTGGAAAATATATATACTTATATGAACATAGGAACATAGAAAAAAATGCTGTAAGTAAAAAAAAAATAAAGAATAAAAAGAGGTTGTGCATTTTTGATGAAGCTGTCAATGGACCGCCCTCGTGGGCTGAGGGTTAAATTACATGTTTTAAATTCTATAGTAATACTAATACCAAAAGTTATACTATGTGAAATCACAGTTGTATATGATTAAAAAATCCTACGACCTACTAGACTACCTTAGAGTTACGATAATAGAGAAAAAACAATGAAAAAGATGAAAAAAGGTAAACAGAAACAGAAATGATATATTATTTATCTCTAGATGAAACAATAAAATTAAACAGAGTTAAGCGTTCAATATTAAACAAAACGATCCAAAGCATGTTCAAATAACAACGTTACGTTTATTAGAAAAAAGTTTACATATCCATCGACAAACGCCTGAGGGCGTTTGGTTTGCCTTCGATTGAATTGTATTTACCGTAATGTCGAAATGTCATTTGAAATTGATCTTTGATTGTTTAAAGTTTGAATAATTGGACTTTTGGTTTTGATCAACTTTTCCACATAATTTAATATAATTAAGCTGAAAAAAAGCAGCTTTCGCGGATTTTCGAGACATTGCGTGTGGGCTGGCGGAACTCAACGCGGCGGTTACCATAGCGGAGAAATGAAATATTATCGTTTCTCCGAGTGGTGTTCGAACCTACAACCGTCGCGCTTACAGTGAGACGCAGCCCCACTAATATAAAGCTACAAAACTATCCTCTAACAATGACAACTCTCAGTTAAAGTCACATTCAAAAGTAATCTTACAACAAAACTACAAGTATACAATACCGCACATACATTGATTGTAAAATTAATTTTATTCAAGAAATACATTTCCAAACTTTAAAATACATTTTCCACTTCATTCATTATACATTTCATAATGGTTTCTCCGCGTCCATAGAAATGTAACCAGTTGAAAAGCTAATAGTTGTGAAAACTTTTATAAACTGCCGCATACGTGTTTTATCGTGGTGTTTGTTCAAACGTACCTGTAATAAAACGCGGAGCCACTATTTAAAGGGACTCGGTAAAGTTTAAAATATAAACACCCATTTTATATGAAGCACAGTCCATGCTCTGCTTTGATGCAGCCTTATTGAAATATTTATATTAAATGTGCAAAAATAAATAGTTGTTTATTACTTTTTTCTGTTTTTTTTTTTTAATATTATTTAATATGTTGGGGCCGTCGCAACGACACAGCGTCTGACAGTAAACGCGACGGGTGTTGGTTCGATTCAAATTCGGTGAGTTGTTTTCATTTGCTGGCTCTGGTAGCAAGACAAAGCGAAACGTGATGTTTTGCTACTCAACAAGAAATGTCTTGAAAGAGTCGCTGCTTTTTTTATTATATCTAAATAAATCTATCAAATTGTACCGTAGATCAAGTATTTCAGAAAATAATATATTATTATATTAGATGCTAGCAGTAAAGTATTATTTTTATTTTTCTTTAATATTGATAAAATAGTTCATCAAGTGGGAATTGAACCCCACACTGAGAACGTTCAATTTCAAGAACACATTGCTGACTAGTTTATTTTAACCTAAAAGCACCAGATACAATGGTAAAGTTTATGATGAGTTTTGGTTGAGTCGAGAATTTCGAAGTAAACGTCAACAAAGTTGTATATCGAAACATAATTGGTGATCGTCATGTGGTTGTCACTAAATGATTCTGATTTATTTAGTAAATTTTTTGGTATATACTTCAATGAAAAACACGATTGTAATAGTGTAGTCGGACAGAGCAAGAGTTTTAATTTTGGATAAACAATACTCAATAGATCTGACAAAACCAGAGAGAGACGAGTCTTTCATCTTTACCAATCTATATAATGATTATAATTAAAGACATGAGTGGATAAAAAAGATGATATATCGCAAAATTCTAATTTCAAGAAAATCGAGTTCAAAGCTTTGAAAATTCGAAAACTGATATAAACAAAATGGTACATATGACACCTTCATCAAATAGTGAAGTTCTACAATGGTTGTTATACGATATAAAATTAATTATATGCCCCTAACATAATCATTCATACATAAAACAGCGAAAATCCAAAAATGCGACATATCTTTATCCATTCATGTCTTCAATTACACTAAGACCTACATTTTTTATAAGTTATTTTATTTGTATAAGATAGAAATCGTAGACGCGTATATTTGAGACCCGGACCGCAATAATTGCGCTAATTAGTCATCTCTTTAAAGAATACTTATATTTAAAACATATTTTTGTTTCCTCTTATCTAAAAAAAGAGGCGGAAAATTCCAAACCAACAAAAAAATTTCAAACCGAAATATAATTGAAAATATATTTTAAATCTTATTTTACTATACTAACCTATAATTTTATGGCATAATAGTTATTTTGTAATCCAATCCAAAATCTTAGACGGGTATATGCGAGTCGGCGGGCGTAGCGAGCGCGCCCGACACGCCGCAGCCCCGCGTCGACCTGCCCCAGCCTCGACCGCTGCCCATGCCGGAGTATGGAGGATTCTTTGCCCTCTTGACGGAATATCTGCCGGATACAAACCAACCTGTCTCCGGTTTTCATAGGTACGTTTGGTATATGAATTTGTTTTTCACTATAAAGAACATATATTTAGGTATAGATTGTCTAAAAATATTTATTATATAATTTAAATAAGGATAAAAAAAATTAAGTTTCGTGTGACTCAAAAGGTTACAAAATCGATGAGATTATCATATTCATGATATAAGTGTATGCTAAATATGAAACATATAGGAATATTGAGACTATTTAATCATTTCAATATAAGTAATATTATGTCAATATCATCTAAAGTTCGAGACGCCATCTCGACTTATTTATAACATTGACAAAAATGGTTGTGGGTTCAAATCCACTTCGTAGGATCAAATTATACTTTACATTATTATCGATGTCAACGACAATAAAAACAATAATAAAACAAAAGTGACATACTAAATCTGATTCATACTCTGACTCAACTAAATTGACTATATGTTTAATTATATTTTATATTATATACTTATACAATTTTCAGGTGTAACGTAGCAGTGATGTTACTCTGCGACGTGGTCCTCGACGGCGTCGAACTGGACTGGTCCATACACGTCCCACTGATGCTTCATATTGTATTCCTAGGAATGGATCATACTAGGTATTTATCGGAATTTTCGTTAATATTTTTCTATTATTTGTATTTATTATATATAGGTATTATATATATGGAAGTTTAATAATTACTTCAATAAAATTGTAAACTAAAATGACATAATATTTTTTTTTTCAAACATCACTCATATACAAAATTGATATATTCTCAGGATCTGACTTATTTATGAGATTTTTTTTTAGAAAAAGACAAAATACATCGATGACAGTCGCCGGTTCAATTTCCGGTTTGCTTTATACGTTTACGGTAATCATCTTGATTTGGTCTGTGTTTATTTCCAAGGCTTTATATTATACACATTTCAATATTATATGATTCTAGAGGACTGATAAATAGATGGGTAAACTGAGAGAACGTAGTATTACAATACTCCTTTCTATTTACGTATTACGCAAAGTGGAGAAGTGGTGGAAGTCAACGCCGCACTTTGTCTTACACAACTGTCAAATTTCAGTTAGATGCTGTTCCAGTGGGTCACGACACTTTTTATTTTCTAAATATTTTTCTTATCCTAATTATGTGTTTTTGTATAACATATACGTGCTTAATTTGTATATAATTTATAAATTAAATTTAAAATAAATAAACGTAAACTTAAAAAAACACATATTACATTATTAAAATTAAAAAAATATTGTCATCGTGTATTTAAATTTATTACATGAAATATATAGTCCTAATTAAAATAATTAATTTGTTGGCGAAACTCACTCACTTTATCTGTTGGGCATCGAACCGAGATCCATCACGTTTACACTTAAGAACTGGACATCACAATTTTGTAGTAATAAAATTGTATGCTTCCTGAAGATCGACACTGCACTGGCTTCATCGAATTCGTTTCGAAGTTATTGAAAACCGGAAACCATTACGCTTATAAAGTGACGAATTTTCTTAATAAAAGCATCCTATGATTGTACAGCGAGCGAAACTAGCCCCACTTTTTATGTTATTCAAGTTATTTTCTTCATTGTTTTTTTATTTTGTAAATAACTACACGTTGCTTTAAGTGAGTAAATATGTGAAAGTTTGCAATAAAAAAAGTTGTTTTACAGGACTTATATCCTTATCAAATTTTCTCAATTATTTTTAATTTAAAGTGACATCTAGTGTATAGCGTTTCGCAGTTCTATGTCCTTGTTTCAGGCTAAGTCCTTATATTTGACGTAGCGGCCAAGTCACTGAAGGTATAAAACATAGAGACAAGTCTTAGTTCCATTCTAAACAAAGAAATATAATTTTCAAATGTCAATTATCTCCTTCATTGTGCAGCTTTAACTGCGACTGTAAACGTGACGGTTGTGGTTTCGATTCTCCGTCTAAAGAATAAAAATATTTAATATTTTAATTTCCTTTAGTAACGAGGCAAATCGCGGCAATTAACACGCGATGCCTTGAGAATTCGGGAGAAAATGGGGAACGCAATTGTCTGAATGGGAACGGAGTGTTTTAACACTAAGTTCCTTGTTTCCCTCTGCCTATCCTGCTATATGCGGCATACATATGGTGCCGAGACGTTCCCTTTTTGAACGGGACGTACAAATGTTCCGTTTTTTCGAAATGTCACTTAAATTTTGTCGGTTGAATCACGTGTCGCGATACGCCATTGTCAAACGTAACTGAATTGAATAGTCTAAAAAAAACGAAAGCATTCAAAATTGTAGTCAATAAACGAAAGCTACTCAAAAAAACAAGCATTCCATAAAAAATCTGAAAAAATTAAATGACTACTTTCTTAATATAATAATTAAAAATGAAAATTATAAAACCAATGTCCGTCCGTTTGAGCCGTACGAAAAATAGTCACGTTAGGCATATAGCGTGATGCTAAGTAAAAAATAAATATTTTTATATTTTTTACTTAATAATATAGTTTTTTAATTGTGTTTTTACGTAATAATATAATTATATGGTAACATAAAAAATATAAACAGTCAGTTATTCCATAACCACATTTTATCTAATGCAACTGCGTTAAGTGCAAAATAAATAAAGCTTAAATCGTACCTAATCCTAACTATAGGTATTTAGACCGCAGCACGATCTAACCTTGGGATGACCAGAGAAATGTAGATGTTCACTATCATGCTTCTATTTCTCTTTATGAATTTCGCGCATATAGCAAGGGCGGCAGAGAGATGCTTTAATTGAGATATTTCGTTCACCAGTTTCCACCCAAGTTCGAGATATTTGATATTAATTTACGGAACCCTGTTCCTGTGATCTGTTTTACCAGAGCAAGAATTGTAAATAGTTTAAATATAATTATTCGCTCGAGTAGGAATTGAACCCACAGCCATCGTCAAACGTTTTTTCAAAATAATTTATCCGTGATTAAAAATAAAAGTGACAGAGTCAGGCCGTCGTGGAGCAGGGGCACAATAGTATGACTGTAACGCGACGGTTGTGGGTTCGATTTCCACTCGGGAATGAATTTTTATTAATTAATGTTTTCATTTCTTCGCTCTGGCACCAAAGCAAACGCCTGGCGTTGAGATCCGAAACTCAAATGCCTTGAAAAAATCGACGACAAGCTGGTTTTAACAATAACAGTGACAACATTGTTGTCAACATTTTTGTTATTTCCTCAGTTTCCAAAAATGTTTAGTTAGCTACAAAAGCATACAATACTAATAAGTTTACATAGAAATGCAATTCCACAATCAATTATAAAATTAAAATCTTGGAATAATAAATAATATAAATTAGGTCATAAAAAGTAAATAAATAACCGTTTGTCCACTCGAGTGACCCTGGACGACGATCCCGCTAAGAGTGTTTACGCGGACCGCAACACGACTCCGGCATTACATCTGACCTTTACATTTGATGCATATTGATTTATTTCTATTCATAAATTGGTGAACTTCACTTACCGTTGGTTAGTATTGAAAATGGTATTCAATTTTCAGATTTTTTTTACAAGTATCTGTCGGTTTCGCGTTCTAGATTCAATCTTTTTGTAGTAATGTTGAAAATACGTACTCATTTTTTTATGATAACTGATAATTCAAAAATACTTAAAATGCTTGTAATTTCAAATGTCAATCATATTATGCTTAATATAGAATTAACGATATTGTAGTGTGCTTGGATTTTATTCACACTCTGAAAACATCATATATTTGAACTAGGTTTCAAATGCTATTTCGATAATTGGATCGTTTATACTGTATAGCCTATAAACCTTGCTCAAATTGTAGTTCCTGAGATTAGCGCATTAAATAAACCAAACAAATTACTTAGCATTATTATTTGTTAAGATTGTTTTCATTTAATCGATCTCGAGTCATTAGCAGCTTTCGTAACCCACGTAATTTTTCTAAAACGAACAATTATAACATCTTCTTCTTCATACTTAGTTCTCTCTGTCCATAACGCTAAAATGTGTCGAGAAAAAAATATGGTGTTGTATTTTGACTTTGAATCCGTTCAATTTGATTTACGAAAGTTACTACAGTACCCCTAACGCTTTAGATTTAGAAAGTTTTTTATACAGTACAAAACACTGAAACTTTTTATTTTAGTTTTTAATTGAAATGTATATTCCTGGAAGCAATTTCAAACAAAAAATGGTGTGCATGTTCAATGTTTAAAAAAGAAACATGAGCAAATATTTTTTACAGAATACAATTCTAGGTATTCTAGAACTGAAGTGGTTGTCAAAAGTTAGGAGTTAAACGAGTTTTCTGTTGAAAAATGTTACAATTTTAAATGTATTTTTTTAATAGTAAGCAAATTGCGTATTACTCCTGTCTTGTATTTTCTTATATTTTATTATGTTAGCCAGCTTAAACTACTGAATCATTTATTATAGTAAATAACTACGTTCGTGTTCTTACATATAATTTACGTTTGAAAAGCAGTAACATTTCTAATGTGTAAGCATTAAAACCTTAAGTTGCATTTTCGGAATCCCACACCAATATTCAATTGAATGTTTGAAATAAAACACTTAAACTTATCGATCTAACAATAAAATCGTATCTCATCGGTATCTGTACATGAAAGATATAGTAGAAAAAATTTTATTCAGGACATTTAGCAATGTAATAGAAATAGGTCCGTTTTACTGTTTGTCCGTGCATTTGTACACGCTTATCTCGGAAACAGCCGACCGACCGTTTCGAAGGCACTATTATATTTTAGTAAAATTCCCGTAACATTTAGTATTTGTTTTATTTTATTCGATTCTAAAATAAAAAAGGTAAAACCAGATTCTATATCTATCCTGCAACATACCGGAGTAGGCAGAGGGAACCTACTGTTAAATCACTCTGTTCCCCACTTTTTTGCCGAATTTTTAGATGCATGGCGTGTTGATTGGTGAAGGTGGAGAAAATGGAGCTCAACGCGGGCCATTTGCCTGTGCCAGAACAAATGAAAATATTAATAAGTAATCATACTCCGAGTGGGGCTCGAACCCACAATATCGCGTTATAATCTCACCCGTGCCCCTGCGCCACGACTTCCTCTAATACCTATAGAGGGTTGAAGTGTCAGCAGCACTTTAAATGAAAACACAGTTTTAACTACTCTATAAAAGCCTAATACAATTAAAAAAGTTTTTTTTCTCAAAAATGATAGTGTTTTTTTATGGAAACTATGAAGAAAATTGGGATGAAGCAAACAGACAGACAAGAATTACGCTAAGTGGTTTTTTAACTTCTAGTAACGATAAATTAATTTTAAATTGACCTTATGTTTATTTATTTTTTTATTATTCAATTACAGAATTAACTTTTCTATCCTTTTATTATACCTATATAGAGATTATATTTTTTTCGCGATTTCGATTATAAATTCAAATTCAAATAATTTCATTCAAAATAAGAAGTTACATGCTTCATTTTTTTAACGTCAAATTTACTACCAGTTCACTAAAGTTAATGCCTCACACCTGAAAAGAACCAGCGCAAAAAAGTCAGCGGGACCTATTTTTTTAAATAAATTTTAAACAAATACATATTTAATTATCTGTGACAATGATACCTTTGAAACAGACTGGAGCGAGCATTTCATTCCCAAAGCGTGTTATCATTTACAAAATCATTATTTTGGTAATAACCTTTAACACACAAACGTCTTTTCACAATTTTTTTAAATCGTGATATAGAAAATTCTCTGACTTAATAATAATGAAATATGAATATGGCTTTTTAGACTTATTGAATCCTAGAAATTAAATTCTAACTTAATATAGTGATATTATATTTGTGACTTTTATTATCTAATATTTAAAATAAACTGAAAAGATATTTCTCAATAATAATAAAATACAATTTTAACTCTAAATTCGTTAAAAATATATACATTTCACATCAACAATAACATGTGTATGCAGTTGCGTTTTTTTAAACAAGTTAAATACAAATCAACGAATGCGAAAAGACTATTTGCAAAAATTGATAGCATCTCCTAAAATATCTTAAAAATAGTACAAATATATAGATATTGATCTATACCACAAAAATATATTGTATTTACCCAGATGGATAGTCCACCAGCACTGCAGGCAGCTGCTTCTAAACCTACTGGTCGCTGTAGCGGCACACCACGATCACCTGACAGTGGCGAGAGTGCTCTTGGCCGCCAGATCTGCACAACTCGGCCTTGGTCTTCCACCGCCACCATTGCCATTGGTACCGCATAATTTTACTGGTAAGTATTCACAATTTTTTTAGTTTTTTTTTTGTGTTTTGGCTAATTTTATGGTGGTGTATGTTCAGTGGTGGTAGATATGTGATCAAAGGTAATTGATATGTAGTTGTAACTTATTGATGGTTGGACTAGTTGTTCTGTTTAGATTATACTGTATTCAGTCGTTGTAGACAAAAAAAACCTATTTTTAATTTTGATTTGAACCCAAGTATAATAGTACGTACTGTTAAGCATAGTTTGATACTATGCTTAACAGTACGTACTATACTTGGGTTGATGATGATCTATTAAAACAATAAAATTTTAATATATGTCATAAAAAAGCGAGTAACTTAATAGAAGATACAAGTGACCTTGCTGTGCACTAAATTGATATTTCATCGAGAATATTCCCTAGTAAGCGTTTCTATCGCTAGAGTAATATGTTTAGCTTTTAATTTAATATTTCATAAAAGTCAGGCACTAACAACATTGACTTACCTTTGATCCTGGTGCATTTAAGGTAAACTGAAACTTATTTAATTATGAAACGATGAAATATCGTTTGTTTATGAGTTATTTTGTTTAAATTTTGCTCGTAAAATATATGTATATAAACCCCATCATTCTTGTGTATGTGTGTTTGTCATCCCATCCGTTCTAAGCGACTGGGCTGATTTGGATGAAATTTTTATTATATGTTTTAATTGGTTCCTGGAAAGCTAAGCAAATACAATTGAATTCAGTATGTCGTCCATTCGTAGTATATTTAAATATACCATGTTAACTATAGGAAATCATGAAATACCAAAGTTATTGTGCATAACATATGTAAAACAGTTTTCTGCCATATCACGATTGTCTTAGGCGGGCAGGTACATATTTATTGAGATTTTTAAAAATGTTCGAATGTATTAAATAATATATTGCTTGCACAAAGTAATTTACTTATTTTGTTCTAATCTTTAAAATACTAGTTATGTTTTTGTAATAATAACCATCGCTTTAATTAATATTACCAAGTTTAAATTATATATATTATATATATTATATATATTATATGTTCATTAAGTTAGATTAGCATTAATATAGTCATTGTGTGACATATTGACTATGTGTATGGATGTGGCACCTTAAAACGTTTGGTGTTTGTTTCTTATATTTAATTAGTCTAAAGCTTTGCATGAATGATTGTAACAACTATTGTGACACCAAATAATATTTTATATATCAGCTTCACGCTGTATCCCGCACACAGCAGGGTAGGCAGAGGGAACCTAGTGTTAAGACACTCCGTTCCCCATTTTCTGCCGAATTCTGGAGGCATTGCGTGTTGAGTGGCAGAGCTCAACGCCGGGCTTAACCTCGACACCAAAGCGAAGAAATGGAAAAATAAATTTAATTAAATATTTCATTTCCTCGAGTGGGGATCGAACCCACAACCAGTCGGTTTTGCAGTCACACCTCGTGCTACTGCGCCACCACTGGCCTCAATATATTTTATATTATATATATTATTTACTTTATATATGTATATATAAAGGTAGGAACGAAAAGGAAAATATCTACTACGCGTAGGCCTTATTTAAGTTTGTATTTTAATTTGTATCATCTTATTTCTTCTAATATGTATGTGTTTTTTTTTTCGTTAGAACCAGATGCAGTTTTTGACAATTTCCCCCAGTGCGGTCATTCGCCGCGCTCTCATGTACGCTCACTGTCTTCCGATCCTCAAGTTACACCGGAAGGTAATGTTATAATGATTTTATTTTAAACTCTATTTTCTATTTTATAACAGCTTATGACAAAAGAATACTGTGGAACGTATAATAAGCATTATGATTATGGAGAAATATATCCCCAAAAAAGATGTGAACTAAAATCACGGTAATCAGTTACCATCAGGTGACCCGAACGCTCGTTTGCCTTGTCCTTTTCCATAAAAAAAAAAACTTACAACTGATACACATCTTTGCCATACCACTATGTTATTCACCATAATAAACGTAAATTAAATCTTTCCACCAGGTGAAACAGACAACTACCCATCCCTCCCAGTGATAGTGACAGGCGATGCGGAACCTGAAACAGAAGTGGAAACGGAAGCCCCACCCGCGGAACTTCCGGTGGCAGACGCCATCAAGTCCATGGTGCAGTTCCTGGCCAGTCGTCCCACTCACATGGCATTGTGGCAGTATGAGGACATTACTGCTAAAGGTTAGTAATAGTGACAGATGAAGACTCGAATTTTAGCGTCCAAAAAAACAAGTTTGAAATATTTTAAATTAACGGTATGGTGTGTCGCGAAAACTAAACGACGTGTCATTTCAGATCTTGAAATGAAGTGGGAATTGTATGACTTTTATACGGTAGAATGTTCATATTTAAAAAAAACCTCCCCTGCTGTCGTTAAATAAAATACAACGTTTTATTCCACCATAACACTTTATGTAATAAAATTGGGCGGGAAGTTGAGTGTCCTAACCCTTTTTTTATGCTTTACGCTATATCCCGCACATAGCAGTTTTATAATTATAAATTGCATTTGTATTATTTTTATTAGACAAAATGTTAAATTCCATCTGTTCTGGCTATTCCGTCGATGAGATAAGTTACTTAAGACTTGTAAAAATTAAAATAATGCAGATATTATACTACATCCAGAAGATAACTAACTACAGGTACATTGGATAACATCGGAAAGATGCACGTGACGTAATTTAGCCTATATCAATAAGTGGACTGTCTAAACAAAAAAGATTTTTCCATTAGAAGCAGTAGTTTCTGGATATTACATTACATTACATTGATATAAATTGTCCTTTTCACGATAATTAACGTTAACATAATTTTATAAGTGGCAGTGGTGACTGATTTGACGAGACGATTTACTTGAAATTTTGCACGTGTGTTCGAATCCGATAATGCAATATTTTTGTAGCATGCACCTGTTGTCAGTAATGGACGGCCAGAGCAACGACGAGGGTAGCTTCAATTTAATAATGTTTTGTATATATTTGTGATAGATAATAAAATAATCTATTTCTCCGCCCAGTGTGGAGTCTCCGTAGTTGTCAACAGATGGCGACACTCCTGCGACACACACTCCGTATATTCAGAGAGTCACTACCACACGCTCTAATATCGGAGCGATGGGCTCAAACAGCGCTACAGTTGGGATTGTCTTGCCCTTCTAGACATTATGCTGGGAGATCCCTTCAAGTAAGTCCTTTTTTCTTTAGTTTTTTTTTTATTATTTTATTACTTTATTTTCATATTCTTACTTTTAAATAAAAAACTATTTAAATTTCAAAACGAATACAAATTGCATTCAATTTATTTGTATAATTACATAATTTTATATAAACTTAATATGGACAAATATATTGTAAAATTGCAAAATCATTTGTCATTACTATCCTATTAGATTTCTATTCTAGATTCCCTATATTTCGCTGGTGGCTTACAAATTGTATAATGAATGGAGTATTTTAAGTCTTTCTTCTTGTTGTAGTGTTAATCCTAATTCTTCTTTTTTATAGTTTAGTTATAAACGTTTTATAAAAAATTAAAATATATGTCTCTCCCTAGGTATTCCGTTTCATCGGTGTCGCAATGACAGGCCGCATGGTGTCAGACATTCTCTCACGTCTAGTAGAGACTGTAGCAGAACAAGGGGAAGACATGCAGGGTTATGTCACGGAACTACTCTTGACTCTCGAAGCGGCTGTCGACTCGCTGGAATCGAATTTCCGGCCCTTAGACTATATGAGAGATATATTCAAAAGTACCCCGAATTTGAATAACAAGGATGGACAGCATCAGCCCAATGGAAATGTTTATAGTGCTGGTAAGTTCTTATTTGTATTTATTTTATTAGTAATAATAAAAATCGATTATATTGTAGCAACGAATCGCCGTTGCATTACTATCGAAGTGTTTAAATAAAAGTAAGTATTAACTGAAAACAGGGATTATTCATGACTTTCTTTATTTTTTATACATTTACATTTTTTATGTTAAATTCGAAGTTGTGACTATCGACGCTCTTATTTATGTGTACATATGTAAAACAAAATTTATATGAACAGAAACCTCAAACTATTTGTGTCTAAAATCCGTTTATCATTTTAATTCAATCTATTGAAATCGTAAAGTTTTTATTAAGAATATTTTATTTGACAGTTTCGTCTAAAATAAATTATGATTGTACGTAACAGTAATGGGTTCAGTTCCCATATGGAAGATTGTTTACATTTACAAAATTTTTATATATCAAGTTAGGTTAGACTAAATACGGGGTTGAAATCTATCATTCAACAATGTAATTTGTTTTTTTTAAATAGACTAATATGTAAAGAATTATCTCGTTTTCCAAAAGGTAAAAGATCGCCGGGTGTCTGCGTGGGTTGCGTCAGTAACCACACGCGTAGTACCAGCTACTCCGTATCGTACTGCATGAGGAAGAACGCACCCGCGTCAGCTGAGAAACCAACACATGGTAATATATATAAATAAATATATTTAATTATTTAACATGCCTTTAGTATCATACTATCTATTATAGAAGATTTGATGATTAAATAAATGAACTTATTCGACATCATCGCAGTGGAAATTTTGTACGTAATATAGATGCTTAATAAACGTATGAATGAATGAAACTATTAATTTTCTCTTAAATTATATATTGTAGGTTAAGTTTATATTCTGAAATTAACTTTTCTTAATTTGCACCTTTTAGAAATTGATAATACATTTAATCACAATATTGTTTTTATGATAAAAAGACATTAATAATATTTTTACTTAATAGAACCTCGTACAAGACCATGTGATTCATCCAAAGGCGCCTGTTCCAATTTATGTCGGTCTCGATCTGCGCAATCCCTTAAGTTGTTAGGAGATACTGCTACACAGGTGAATATATATATATATATTCATGTATTTTTTTTAAAGAAGTATTTTATTTAATTTGGGCCATCAAATTTTGATTTACATGTAGTTTAACGTTAAAATTAAAGACCAGGTAAAAAAATTTGGCAGACAGGCAAAGAATAATATACAATATACATTGTAAATTTTGGACTTAAAGCCCTACAGTCAATTTTTTATAGGTTAATAGTTTTCTATTATCTTGAAAAATATTTAAATAAAAAAAATAGTTTTATTTCTCCCAAAATGACCATTCCTAACTCACTTTTCAACCATATTTAACCATATATTTTTTTTACTTTAACAGGACGATAAACTGACAATATTAGCCACTCTTTTCTGGGTGGGAGCTTCCCTTCTAGAATCGGACTATGAACACGAATTTCTCTTAGGCGTTAGATTATTATCTAGAGTTATGTCTAGACTGCCCTTAGACAGGCCGGATGCGAGGGAGCGGCTAGACCGAACTCAGGCCCACGGGGTACATGCGCCTTCGTCGTTACATTCACTTTTATTAAAGGTAAATTGAAATGAGTGCATAAGAATTTCAACGTAGTTTGATGAGAACGTATGGCTTAGTGGTCAGAGTTCTTGGATGGTAAACAAAGAGTTTGTTCTAATAACGCTACGTTCAGTTTTTTATACGATTTCTAAAAAAGTATGTAAATTTGTTTTTTTTTTGTATGGATGGCATGAGTTTTTGTTATTTTGTTTTTTTTTCTTCAGTTCTTTTTTTCATTTCTGAACAGGTATTGATTGTACAATTAATGTCATATTAGTTTAATGGGTGGGGAATGATTCAAATTAACTGAATTCAAATTATCTATTATAAACATACAAAAAAAATAATATTTTTTAAGCTGTACATATTAATCTACCTTTCGTTGCACCGCTCTACGCGCAATGTATCTAAAATAAGCAGCAAAATGTGCATAAGAGTATAGTTTCAATAATTTTTCTTAGCCTATTAGTGACGGAACAAAGTGTCTTGACTCTAGATTTCCTCTACCTATTCTGTTATATGGAAATAAGCGTGAAGCTAAAAGAATCTGTTCAGAAAACAACTAAAATATGTATAACTTATTCAAATTCATTTACTTTTAGGGTTGTACTCATCCCAATACGTACGAACCGGTGGTGGGCGTGTTAGTCGATGTTATACCACTATTGGAACTGCCGGTAATCGATCCTACACAATCGTTGGCCTTCCCTATGACAGTGGTAGCTTTGTTACCGTATATGCTACTACACTATGAGGATGCTAACGAATTATGTGTTAGAGCCGCTTGTCATATAGCTCAGGTGAGTTTAATGGTGTTTTTTTATACATTTCTATATATTATATACGAGGCCCGTCATGACGCAGGGGCACAGAGTGTGCCTGTAAAATCGACTGGTTGTGGGTTTGATCCCCACTCGAGGAGATAAAATATTTTCTTACATTTATATTTTCATTTCTTCGCTCTGGTGACGAGGCAAAACGCGGCGTTGACTTCTCCTTCTCCACTCGCAATGCCTCCAGAACTCAAAAAAAAGGAAAGTGGGGAACGGTGTATCTTAACACTAGGTTCCCTCTGCCTACCCTGCTGTATGCGGGATACAGTGTGAAGCTGATTTATTTATATATATTTTATATTTTCCAAAGTGGGTTCAAATCCCGCTAGGTAAAAAATATATTTTTATACGTTTCCTAAAAAAAAGTACACTATAAAACTTAAAAGTTCATATATTTCAAAGATCACAAGTAAAAATCTTACTAAAATATATTTTTTTATAATAAATAAGCGAATTAATAATTTTAAAGATATTGAGAAACTAAAACTAGTTTAAAAACTAATGTAGGATATTGAAATTGTTATAAAAGAATATGCATATAAAAATGCATGCTACATGTATTCTATTTTATAATAATTTCAGATTAATAATCAGAAATTGTATCTTTTGAGAATATTACTATAACAATAAATATTATGTTCTTTTTTTTTAAACTCATGTTTGCTAATTATCGTATACTTTCACAGGGTTAGTTAGTCAGCAGTTAGTTTTTAACGAAGCTTCAATATACATATGTAAATGTAAATAATACGTATGTGGGCGGGTACTGTTGGCAACATTGCTGTTTTGTTAAAAAGTTAGCTTGTTAGGTACTAACGTTGTTATTTAACTAGTGAAATTATAATTCCTTTTTATTTGGCACAACTAGGTACTTTTTGTCATTGAAATATATTGTGTCATTGCTTATTGATTTTCGTAACAACAAATGAATATCTGTCTAATTCCCAATTTTTTTCTCTAGTTTACAGCGGAAAAGAGTAAGAAACTGGAAAACTTAGGTACAGTGATGACTTTATACTCAAGAAGAACATTCAGTAAGGAAAGCTTCCAATGGACCAAATGCGTGGTGAAATATCTATGGGACACTTATTCTCATATGTCGTTGCAAATGTTAGCCTTTTTGGTGGAAGTATTGGAAAAGGTAAGAGTTATATATCTCTTTCTTAGATACTTTTAGAGTTTCTTTATGTTTTAGTTTGAATATAATATGAGCTTTGCCAGATTATATTACAATGAATGATCGTCAGGCATGATGCGATTAAACGCAAATCTATTTTAGGATGAAAAAAAAGATTAAGTTAAATAAAAATTTAAAATTTGAATTCTTCAGTTTATTTACTAAGGTGCTGATTTTTATTTAATATAAATATATGCGCGTACTTGTTAATTGTGGATTCGATTTCCCCTTGAGATAACATTTATGCTACGCAAGATTATATGGGTGTGAATGTAACTCGACTATAACGTGTTTATAATACCGATTTTCTAAGAAAAGAATTCAAATTTTAATTTTCCCTTTTTATAACTTCACCAGGGTGCAGTAAACCTTCAGTTGCCAGTTTTATCAATTCTCCACTGTATGTTGTATTATGTGGAGTTAAACGCGCCCGCCGCTCAGGCTGTCAACGCGGACTTACTTAGAGCTGTCGCTAAGTTTATTGATGTGAGTAGATTTTTGTCTTTTATAAGTATGTAAAAAGATCTTGAACGTTTAGTTACGTGATGTCCTGTTTGTGATGTTTCGGGAAAAAAGATAAAGATTGTATACAAGGATTGTATTTTTTTTGTTTTCCAAAACATTGATTTAATTAGAAGATGGGATTTTAGACGTTTGCCTTTTCTTGTTATATGTAGAATAACAATAAAGATATTTGAATATAAAAGTGCGTACAGATAGTACAATATTCGAGATATATATTTAAACTTTTTTGAATTTTTACCCGGACCAGATTAAACAAAATGCTGTATAAAGCGCTTGTATATTATTCTGTATATTAACGTCTATTTAATATTTTGCTTAAAAGTAAAAAATATAATTTATATCATTTACGTTTTGTCCACAATAAGTATAATATTTTATGTCGATGATTGCACATTATAAGATAATTTGAAACATGATACTATTTATTGGTGTTGTCGCTTAAATAAGAGATAGCAAAACAAATAAAATTACAGACAATCTAGTTTATAAATATATTTTAGAATATTTTTAAATGTATATTAATAAATCTTTTTTTTCTTTTTCTATACAGCAGGATGGCAATAACTACAAGGAAGCTATGAAAATATTAAAACTAGTTGTAACAAGATGTTCAACGTTAGTTGTACCTCCACATTGGGAACATACATCGTCCATATTAGATACGGATTTACATGGGAAAAAGGTAATTACTTTTTTTTTACTTATGTTGTATTTTTATAGGTATTTAAGTACGTAAAACACTTAGGTTTGAACATGTGCATTGAAATCCGCCACTTAACAATTAATATCTAAGCTTATTTGTTTATTTAGGTTTTATTTATTATATACATAAGTATACTATTCTAAAGTCACATTGGCACTTAAATACCCAGAAATAAATAACCGTACAAATGTTATTACGATAAATACCGCCCGCAAACGTGTATTTAAATTGTATTCATTTTCTGGCTCTGGTTCTGGAACAGGACATAGCGCGTCGTCAAGTTTCGACGCTCAACATATAATGTCTCGAAAACGGAGCAGTTTTAATGTTATGCCTACACTGCTAGTAAAAAAGCGTGAAGCTGTTTTTGTTTACTAAAATCATTAAAATGTCAATATCTCATATGAATAATAGAAAAACATTTGTTCCAGGAGTTACCAGGACGTACAATGGATTTTACGTTTGATCTATCACAGACGCCCGTAATCGGTCGTAAATATCTGCCTAAGGGTGGCAGTCAACCTGCGACCGGGCCTAGTTCTTTGTCTAACGCGTCTAGTGCGACCCCAGATAAAGGTATTTCTTTTTTAGTTATAATCTGGATCGACAGCTTTTGTTTTTTTTTAATATTTATATAACAGTTGGAATTGCTTGCTTTTCTAACCGAATATATCAAAATAATTAATTTTGAATGCACTTTGATATTTTAAACACTATGTTCCCTTTGTACCTACTCCCCTATATGCGATAATTTTAACCATTAAATTTTTTTGATTGAAGGTGAAAATTTGATATTTTTAGTACTAGATTTTCACTTTGCGGAAAGTTTTTATCCCTGTGGCCTTCAGTGGCGATTGTTTGTAACTCCCGATTGTTTGTAGCCTGATGATTCCTTGATAATTAATAATGATTTTTTAATGTTCTTAAAAGTTTATCTATAAATCTATTTGTATTGTTTTATACAAGATGATGTGGAACATGGTACTATTATCAATTTTATGACTTAAATAACAAACTGGTTCCTGATACAAACAATGGTTTTAGGTACAAAAAAATCCACTATTCAGCGTGTAGTTTTCCTAGAATGAAGTAAAACTATAACAGTCCCACCGATTCTTTGATGTTCTCAGCTTACTTAACAATATAATAATAGACATAGATAATAAAGTTACAATTAAAAAAATGTTAACGCTAGAGTATTGCAAAGACCTCATTTCAAATATATACGATAACTCAAATATTATTCAAACCTTCAGCAGCGTTTCAACTGCGTCACTAGTTATATTTATAACTGTATACCTTTTACTATAACACTTAATTTACAAACACATACAAATAGTTAATCACTATGAAAAAATAAACGTCACCAAAAAATATACAAAGTGGAAGCGTCTGCGCTCCTTTTACGGGAGCAGCATATAGGGTAAAATATTTCAAACCCACACCTAAAAATTAATCAAGATATTTCAACAGTTACTAATAAATACCAATAACGTCCGCCAACAACCTCCCACGTTGACAGTCACACGCTGGTGCCCCTGCGCCACGACAGGCCTCATGATAGTTTTATTAATTTATAATAACAACAAAATTGCTTATCATTATAGTAGTTTTGTAATTTCTATATAAAGTTATTACTTTATATAGAAATTATAAAGATTATAGGCAAATTATAAATGTTTTAAGCAAAGTTTAAATAACATAAGTATTTTTAGCAACTTTAAAATATTATTCCACACTTAGGAAAGAAAAATTAGAAATCGTAACTTAAAACTATTTTTCTAAAAAGTAACACAAGTATTTATTTCACTATTAATAAATTTATTCATTTCACTAATAATTGTTATACAATAGAAGTGAAACAATACAATAGCACGAATTTAATATTATCTATACAATCTTATTTGAGTTAAACACTGCAAGCGAAAAATAATAATCACGAATGTTTCCTAATGATGCCGAATATGGCGCAGTGGAACAGCGTGTGACTGTAAATACTACGGTTGTTTTGACTGTAAATGCTACGGTGGGTTTTAATTCTCACTTTGAGGAATTAATCTTCATTTTCTTGGTCTGGTAACAACAAAAAACGCGGCGTTGAGTTCCGCCACTCAATACGCAATGTTACGAAAATTGGACGGAATGTGGGCAATGGAATGTCATCACACTAGGTTCCCGTACTAATGCTTTACACTACCTGTTTTGACAATAGTTCTTATGATTAACATAATTATTATTCTCTTAAAAGCAGGCTCATCCACGTCAGGCTCAGCGTCCACGGTAGTGGGCGCAGAGAGCGGAGTGACTCAGCCGCACAGTGCCGCGTCGCCGCGACGTTCCCTCTCTCTCTCGCCGGCTGACGCGCTAGCCTCGGGGTGGAAGAGACCGTGGATGTCACAGGTAGGTTTATTGGGAAATAATTTGAGTTAAGTGGTCTTATTATTAGGGGATATGGTAAAGAAATTTGGGACTTTTATATTTTATTTTTATAGTCGTTGAAAAACTTTTCAACGACTATAAAAATAAACCTCCAGATTATTACCCCAATATAAAACTTGCAAGTATTATTAGATAAAAAAAGATGTGACATGTCATCATCCTAGTAAAACAATTTTTAAGAATTTAGTGCGAAAATGAGAAAAATATTCCCACGACGGTGATCAAATCCACAACCGTCGCGTGCTCAGTCAGAATAACTATAATAATAGTTAAGGTGACATTGGATACTTTTACACCGCCAAAACTGAAAAAAAAAATATTTGGCAAATTAGAATCTATTATCTTTGTTATTTCTTCTGAAATCTATAAATGTTTTTTTTTTATTTTCTAATTCTTCATATTTCATAACAGAGCCGTGTCCGTGAATGTCTCGTCAATCTCCTGACTACTTGTGGCCAAAGAGTCGGTCTACCAAAGAGCCCATCTGTAAGTATAAATTATATATCTTTATATATATAAATTTAATTTAATAACAATTACATTTTTTGTCATAGAATGATTTGTAAAAAGCATGTTTGTACCTAGACTTGTATACGCCGGATAATGTACAGTAAATCTTGTTTTAAAAAAACTACTGCTATACTGTCAAAATTTTGATTAAATTTTGAGCTGAAAAAGCGAAACGCTTTACGCTTTTTTTTGGTTTGTTACTAATATTAATAAAAGAAATAGGTAAAAAATATATTGAATTGGGATTGTTCAAGAAATAATATTAACATTTCTATCCATGGCTGACATAGGACGATTTAATTACCACTTTATGTTCAAAGGTAACGCTACATATATTAAATATCGCTTTCGCACGCTATGTTGGAGGCTCAAATAGATACAGAGTCATACTATCACAAAATCAACTCAAAAGTTATGTTTTGGGTAAAGAATCGTGTTTACATTTACATAGCTTTACGCTTCTCATATAAAAAAATAATACGTGTTGTCGTAAGTTACTCGTTAGTCTCATTGTACTGGTTGTTTCTTTGATAATTTTGATTATATTCAATAACAACTAAGTCAATCTACTTATTCATTGTCATAAAAATGTGTTAAATGAGTAAAAATACAATTTTTACAGCCGGTTTTTCAAGTTACGCCCAGTACCCTATATGTAACATACCATTTATACAGAAAATATCACAATATTTCATTTGCGTAGTCGCTTTGTGTTAAATCCACTGTGTAGCTAATTCCTAGCTCTTCCGAAGTAAGTATAGAATATGGGTAGATAAAATGTATGTACTTTGAAAATGTTCTTTCATTTAATATAGATTAAAAATAGCTTTTATGAGATTGTTTAAAACGTGGTTGATACGAGATGGTATTTTAAAATTAAACTAATATTTAAGCGCATATAAACTATATTTATAGTTTCGATAATAAGAATGCTGGAAAAAAACATCACTTATTTCACAATGCAATACTGTAACGCACAGATTAAATCATACAGCACAGAGTATTTTATAAAGTACAAAGTCAACATTTTCTAAATTCACAATTATATGTATTTATACTTATAAAAATTACCAAACACAAATTCTCATTCTTTACATTATTAAAAGTAAGATCTTTAAAATGATGAAATCAATATATTCATAAAAAAATATAAATAGTTAATCATGAAAATAATTGATATTGAAATCTAAATATGGATAAGAATAAACAGATATCCTAAGGACCAGATATTAGTAAATAATTATGTATAAATTTGCCACAATTCTACCAACAACAACTTTACAGGTGATCTTCAGTCAAAGCTCAGAGTTATTGGAACGAGAGTCGTCAATGGCGTCATCTTTGGAGGAAGTTTCTGGGACTCCCGGGAATGAGCCATCCGGTGGAGCTCCTCCCACTGATCATTTTGGAGTGTTCAAAGATTTTGACTTTTTGGAATATGAGAGTGAGAGTATTGAGGTTGGTTTCGTTTTAAATTTATATTTTGTAAAATTTTTATAATCGGTTTTTGATTTTATTGTAACCAATAAAATCATTTGAAAAAAAGCTCTTTTTCCATTAGGCAGACTTAAGCAAACAGAATATAATGATGGATTATACACAAATCTTTTTTTAATTTAATAATAATTGCCACATTTTATGCACACAACTGGAATATTTGTTTATTATGTAATTTATTAATATTTTTTTCTCTTAACGACATAGACAAGGACTATATAACAAGTACATGAGATAGTTAGATAAAAACTTTTTAATAACCTTAGTCGTCAGAGCCGTTAGACGTCACACGTCAGAAGCGCCGAATTCTTGTACGTTTTTATTTATTTTTTTCGATTTTGTTTTCGCACTGTATGCCGCATATCGCAGATTAGGCAGATGGGACCTAATGTTAAGACACTCCTTTATTCACGCACTGCTTAATTTGAGACACTGCATGTTGAGTGGCGGAACTCTACGTCGTGTCTTGGTACTACAGCAAGGAAATGTAATTAATTTAGTCAGTGCACTGTGTCACTGCGCCACCACGGTCTCTATTTCTAGTATTATTATATCTTTAGTGTAGAATTACATTTTTTTTCGTATTTTCCTATAGGGTGAGAGCTCAGATAATTTCAATTGGGGTGTGCGACGTCGTCTTCCCAGTGAGGAAAGGGAGGAGGGAGTACCGGAACGAAGTCCACCACCAAACAGATCACGAACTCACGACCACGCCGACCATAGACATACTAAGGTAAGTGGAAATAGGTATTTTATTTTTTAAATTTGTAATATTAGTTTTTATCATTCTGCTTCTTTTTGTGTTTTAATTTTTTTTTCTATATAAAAGAATTGTTTTGTATTGACATAATTAATCTGATTTTATTTAGTTTTCGAGATTTTATGTCTCTTTGGTATGGTAAAATCGAATGACATTTGTTTGAATAAGTATGTTACGTTTCCTACCCGTCTCATGAGTTGGCGTTAAATGACAATGTAGAGCTGTAATTATTTAGGGATATTTGCCGAAATGACTAGCAATGAAATAATCAGATTAGATTTAGCTATTTACGCTATAAAATTGGCGCAAATTAAGTTGTGAGCAATCACATATATAATGTCTCTACACCCACAGCAGATTTATAATAACACACAAATAGATAGACAAAACGACAATATACATATATATCCAAATATATCACACATACACACACACACACACAAACACACACACACGTATTTGGTATAATAATTACTTTTTGGGATCTTACTAAAGAAATATTTCTGTGGTCTGGGAAATAAAACAATTTTTATTTATTTTTACTAGCAACTCAAACGCGGATTCGCCAACTTACACTTATTGTCATATTATAGCCAAATTATATAAAATGTTTGCATATTTTTTAGCCTGTGTGCTATTCTTCCAAGAATATAAATGTGAAAACTTGTGAGGATGCATTGTTTGTTCTACTTTTACACTAAAACTACGGAACTATTTAGAGGAAACTTTACATAGTAATATAGCTTATACATCAGAATAGCATATAGATTATTTATTTTGTATTATATGATTTAGCAATAATAAAACATAAAATTTTAGCAGGCGAAGACGGGCTAGTTTATAATTTTACAATAGGTTATCATGTATGATGCGTTGATTGCGCGAGCGCATTCATTGTCAAGCGTTTATCAGATATATATATATATACATATTAATGTTACAACATATATTATTCCATATATCCTCCACCTCCAGGGCGAAGACTCGTCAGATGAGGAAGGCGGGTGCGGGTGGGACGAGGGTGGTCGCGGTGACACGGGCGATGGGGACGCTGGCTCCGCGCACGAACTAGCTCTGCGGGCGCGCGCGCATTCACTGTCCAGTGCATCGAGTGGGGAACCTGATGGTTAGTTAATCGCCTTACGAATGAAATGCTTGCTTCATGAACTTTGACTATGATATTAAAAAGATCGACGTGGCCAAATATTGGTAAAGCATCATATCAGCATTTTAATAATTTTTTGACGTTTTAAGAATATTTAATGTTGATTTGGGGACCGGTCTAATGGTCATATGAAGAACACGCAGCTATGGCGTCTACAATCGAAATAGCATCTCAATTGTTAAATTATAACCTGGATAATTCTTGTTATATGAAAAAGTATTTATAGTAAAAACATTTAATAATAAATATTAATAACTTTGTTTTACTTTCTAAATTTGAACACCTATATATTTTTTTTAGCCCCACATTGTTCAGCAAATAAAAATTATGACTTCTCTCTGAGAAGGAATTGAACCCACAATGTACTGTTACGCGACGACCTCTATGTACAGTATTTATTAAAAATAGATCAATTTATCTAAACAGGTGAACGTGGCGATATTACCCCAGTACCCGGTAGTACGCCACACGGCATACACCACATGGGCCACGTGGCCAGCGCCGGCATGGCGCGCGACGCGTGGCGTGTTTCCGTAGCATCGTTGTTGCGCCACGTGGCTTACCAGCCACCGATAGCGCTGGTCCACACATTGCATACTGTGTTAAAGGTAAGTGTGTGCCTTATTTTGTTTGTATTATATTATTGTGTAAACACAGTTGAAGGTAGAAAGATATTTTTTCAGGGAAATTTCTTGTTGGTTGTTGGAACGTTTAAGTTAGCACCATAATTTAAAACTGCGTCTATCGTTACCTATCAAAAGTACGTAATATTTGATTGTTTTTTTTTATGTACCAGAATAAAATGGTATAATTTAATAGATGCTGGCACATCATTTCCCCCCTGAAAATTCTGTCAGTTTTGGAATTCTGAGCACAATCAACCTCTATAAAATAGGAGTATACTGAGAAAAAAAAGGAGCAGTCCGTGAAAAAGAAAGTAGCAGTTGAAAATATCAAACAAACGGGAAAGCATCAAAACACATCAAAACAAACGAGCCGTTAATCGATTCAAATGAATTTCTTTTTGTTTTTTCAGTACCTAATTGATATGTTCTTTATGTATATTCTAATTATATGCACTAATAAGTGCGTTAAAATACTTAGACTTAATTAAAATTAACAAATAATTTATTTTCTTACTACTGTAATCGATTATTTATGTCGATTAAGGATCTAAAACTATTTATCACCGCTCAAATCCAAATTGTTAATTGAGTTGATTTTTGGTATTCTAAAATTTTAAAAAATATAGCAATTTTTTAAATCATATCTCACTCAACTTTTCACATTTGGGTCCAAGATTTTCCGACTTCTTTAAAACATACACCAGCGTTACCAGATGTCACGATTATATAAAAATCAAATAAGTGTATGAATAATAAATTAAATCCTCATTATAACATTTTTTGTCCTGCTTTTGGCAAAGGAATCGCGCTTTTTACTTAAAATGTTCAAAAGTCCCGCTTTTTACGAATAGAAAATCTTGCAACGCTGACACACACACACACACAAACACAAGTGTAAAATTAAATATCATTACATGCTAGTATTAGTGTGTGAAACTTGTATGGTAAGTACTTAAAATCGATAACACTCGCACTACACTAAAAGTATTATTAAACTGCGTTTCTCTTTGTTAAGTAACTCACACATAGTTAAAGTATTAACGCACACATATATACATATTTATATTGATTTTCAGCCTACATTTTCCATAGTAAAATAATTCACAGAACCTACTTGTGTTTGAACGTTGTGGGAATCAAATATATTTGTTTTCATGACCATTTCAAAGAGTTGTAATTTACAAAAAAATCTAATTCTTCTAAGCGCGCAATATGTATGTATATAGGTAATAAATATGAGTTGCCTTGTCTCTCTAAACATATTTTAGACTATTAGCCTCAACGCCACCTTTTGCGAAAAAGCAGTACCTAGGTACTTAGTTCAAAGTTTCCACGTTAATCTAAACTCGGTTTCACTTCTTGGGCGCTGATACATCCTCTCAACTTCAACTTCAATCAAGATTTAACAATCGACTAATGTTGCCAACTGCTCACACGCGCTTTAATGGTAAATCCCTTTCTGTGAAAGCGGCAAAACTCTGGAATATGATTCCATCAGACATTCGTCACTCCAAATTACATATATTCAAAAATCGTCTAACTAATTATTTTTTTGCCATACTATAATTATTTATTTATTTGCAATATAGTATGTATGAATGTGTATATGTATGTATATATATATATATATATATATATATATATATATATATATATATATATATATATATATATATATATATATATATATATATATTTATTTTTTTTTTTTTTTTTTTTTTTTTTTTTTTTTATTTTATTTATATATTTATATTTAATATATTATATATGTATGTGTATATATATATATATATATATATATATATATATATATATATATATATATATATATATATATATATATATATATATATATATATATATATATTAGTTAATTATTTAATTTTTATTTTTTTTTATTTTTAAATATTTTAAATTTGCACTAGCCGTTTCTCTCAAGACTAATTACTTTCTTCAAAAAGTTGTCTGTAAGAGATTGCTATCAGCAATAAGACCGCCTTTGCACGCTCTAGAATTACGTTAAGATTGTTATTTATTTTTATCTGTAACAGCTTTGTGTTCAATAAAGTTTTTCTATCTATCTATCTATCTATCTATCTTTCTGTCGATTCTATAAAATTTCAAAGCTTAATGGCAATTTTTATAATCAATATGCAATTTTTATGAAATGAACAAAATTTCAACACCAACCGCTATGTCATTATTTTGAACAGTAAGAAAAAGACTAACATCTTTTATAAAGTAAAATTAATTTCCATTATATACCAAAAACTAATTTCACATATTCTTTGAAACGTGTCATAGAAAAATTAATTATCGAGGAAATTACTATCCTTACAAACTAAAAATTTATATGAAATATTTGTCGTGGTGCAATGGCGCAAGCAATGGTGTGACTGCAAACGCGACGGTTGTGGGTGCGATTCTCGCTCGGTGGAATGAAATATTTAATGTTCACATTTCTTCGCTCTGGTATCAAGTTAAAACGCGGCGTTGAGTTCCGCCACTTAACACACAATATCTCGAGCGGTGGAGATGGGCAACAAAGTGTGCCTAAGAAGAAGTTCCCTTTGCCTACCCTGATACGAGTATATACAGGATTATTCTTTAAAACGTCTCA
Source organism: Heliconius hecalesia formosus (assembly GCA_018249775.1). Taxonomy (NCBI): domain Eukaryota; kingdom Metazoa; phylum Arthropoda; class Insecta; order Lepidoptera; family Nymphalidae; genus Heliconius; species Heliconius hecalesia. The sequence goes on from DWMY01000055.1 coordinate 33,048, forward strand.
TAAAAGAATCTTTATTTTCAAGCGCTCGTCTGCTCCATGTAAATCTTGTGCATGCGATGTATGCGATGTTTAAAAATATAATTTAAATTTTCCAATTTGTTACTCGTGAGGTTTTTTTTTTCAAAGAAAATTGTGGATTCAATATCATCTGTTTCAGTTTTTTTTGACACAAATCGTTAAATTCCCTCGCTTTAATTACAATATTTTATTAGTCTTCTATTTATAATAGTAAATGAATAATAATTCCACTTGAGATAGTTTTTATATTATTTATTTAATCATTTTTCAAACACACACATACAAACACAAGGAATCACACATACACGCACGCACGCTAACACCCACAGATACGTACAACGTAGGTACCCACATACAACGCAGATTTCCTCTCCCGTCCAATTAGATTGGATCATGAGTTCAGGCTTAATGTCCCCTACTATGACTCGAAGGTAACTAGAAATACTATGAATTGTAAAGATATTTTTTCTTGTTGTTGGTACATTTTTTCTATTAGAAAGAAAAATAAAAGTAAGATATCATTGAAAATCTGTTTATTTTATTTAGTAGTGCTTAAATATATAAGTACTTTTGAACATGTCGCTTCAATCGATACGTAAAAAAAGAATTCATATTACTATATTTCCACACATTTATATACTGTAAATGATACTAGGCCAGTCGTGGCGCAGGGGTACAAAGTATGACTGTAAACGCAACAGGTTGTGAGTTCGATTCCCACCCGAGGAAATGAAATATTTAATATTTCCATTTTCTTTGCTCTGGTGTAGAGGCAAAGCGCGTTGAGTTCGACACTTAACACGCGATCCATACAGAATTCGACGGAAAATAGGGAACGGAGTGTCTTAGCACAAGGTTCCCTCTGGCTACCCTGTTGAATGCGGGATGCATCCCGCCGTGACGCTATGCTAATATAATCTTAAATGGTGAAGCTGTGGATCCTGTTGACGATATTTCTCGATATCACCATTGACTCCATATTACAGTGGACCTCATATTGGACCTCATATTGATAGATTGGCGAAAAAACTTAGCTCAGGTGCTTTTGTGGGTAAAATTCAGACTATTAACTGAAGTGGAAACGGCTCGCCTTGTTTACTTTACCTAATTTTATAGTATTATTTATGTCCTTCGACATACTACTTTGGGGTAATGCAGCCGATATTAAATCAATTTTTTGCGTCCAGAGGGTGCTCTGGCTGTGTTCAGAAGATGCCCTACTAGACTAATATCTGTCCGATATTTGTTCGTGGGCATACTGATACGCGACCCTGGATATTGGAATCACCACTTTTTCCTATTTAGTTGTTGAAATTCGAAGTACCTATCAGATTTGGTTAGTTGTCAACAGTCCTATTGAACATTCGTTCATCAACAACATTCATCGTATGTAAGATATTGCATATATTCCTATGTTTTACGCTGTCATTTGTTATAAATGAGTATGTTATTTTCTTTCACCTAACTACGTGAGGACGTGAATAGTTTATTGCTGACTGTTTCATCAATTCAATTATATTTCTTGAATTTGTCCGTAAATAGTAAAATCTGTAGAAGTAAGTAAGTGATTTTTTTGTGTTGATAAATCTTTCGTTTGTCATTAAATTAAAATATTCTCTGCATCTATTTACCTCACCACCACCTCTATATACAACCCTATATAGTACCAGAGCTACAGGTGCGAGTCTTTAAGAGTAGAGTTAGGCACGTTTTTTGGTACCCAAGTCGTATTGACCTGGAAACACTGCCATAAAAAGGCCATTCCATAAATACGTGGCGCGTGGAATTAAATTCCTACGAAACCGCACAGTAATGGAGTGCCACGTATCCAGATGTTGAGTATAGTATTTAAGTTTGTGATGTACTGTGCGATTAGAAAATTAAGCGGCAGGTGATAGGACAAATAGTAGATATCTCTACGCAAAGCTTGGATCCCTAACTACGTTATATTTGAATGACTCTGCGCTGTATTTGATCAAATGGTTCAAGCTGATACTGAGGTGCAACAGCCTAGACGTGAGAACAGTACAGTACTCCATATGAGGCCAAACCTGGGCCCAATCTGTATTGACTCTGTAGCTAATCAGTATTTTGATCGCGATACTGGCAGTCACTCGAAACACTAAGGCCCCATGTGCTGAAACTGGCCGCGGTTTTACAAAGAGTATTTTAGAAAACACGACACGACAAATAGAATTTTCTTAGTCGTTAATGCGCAAATTTGTGTCTTCTGAGGTTTGAATTGAACCAGGTTAGATTCACCCCGTGAGGAAACATTTCCAAGGTATTCTTCAAAAGAAAACTCAAGCTTATTTCGGCACTGGCCAACGGACCTTTCCTTAGACGGACTTGCTGGACCGGAGAATACAACGTTCATTGTGCTATCCAAATGATAGCACATAGCAATATATATTAGAATCCTCTAACATGTCATTGACATTCAGAAGAAACAGATTAGGGGACAGCACGAAGACTAGGAGGACACCATCGTTCACGAGCATTATTCTAAACAAAAAACCGCCAACAGTGGTGGGTGCGCCAAGTTGCGATCCACTTACACACATTCTCAGGAAGCCCATAGGGTGGAAGTTTTGCAGGATCGACTTCTGCCACACTCGATCGAAGGCTTTGTCAGCTTCACGCTGTATCCCGCACACTGCAGGGTAGGCAGAGGGAACCTGGTGTTAAGACACTCCGTTTCCTACTTTCTGCCGAATCTGGAGGCATTGCGTGTTGAGTGGCAGAACTCAACGCCGCGCTTGTCCTCGACACCAGAGCGAAGAAATTAAAATATAAATTTAAATAAATATTTCATCTCCTCGAGTGGGGATCGAAACCACAAACAGTAGGTTTTACAGTCACACTTTGTGCCGCTGCGCCACGACTGGCCTCAAGAGCTGGAGAGCTTCAGAAGACGCCCAGTTTTGAAGTTGATCGTCGACGATCAGCAAACTTACCCTTAATCACTATGGTCCCTTGGTGGTCTACTGAAGTGATTTTAGTTGGGGGAGGACTTGAACCGTCACGTGGGTAGGACTGCTAAGCCGGATGAACGTATTTACAGGGGTTTTGTACACGGTCTTCGTAACTGGAAGAGAGGGAGAAAATATTCTGAGAACCTGTATTGCTTAGGTTCTTGCGCTATTTCCTCTCAGTTTGATGAATCAGATTCATCCGCATTAACTTTAGTGAACCGAAAGTGAAGCATGTAACGTCTTATGTTGAATAAAATTATTAGACTTTGACTTTGAATAATGTTACTCATATACTAACCACATTTTTAATTACTTTTTTTTACTATACATTTCTTTTTACCAAAAAATATTAAGCTATAATATTTTTTTAATATATTAAATACCTATGACGTTTACGATGCTTCATGGAATACCTCTTAGTTTTATCGGGGTACCCCGACTTTTCATCGTCCAATTTAGATACAATACTGTTTAATTAGAAAAACGACGCATTTTATTTACCAGACTGGGGAATCAAATTGTATTGTTTGTGTTTATATGTATTTTTTTTATATAAAAGTTCTTTGATGTCGAGGCCAGTCAGGTCGCAAGTGCACCAGCGAGCGAATGTAAACGCAACAGGTTGTGAGTTCGATTCCCACTCGAGGAAATGAAATATCTAATATTTTCATCTTCTCGCTCTGCTACCGAAGCCAACCAATAAAGAAAATGTATGTCAAGCCCATGATATACACAGACTTCCAAAGTAACCAAATTAATGTAAATAAGATTGTTTTTTACTTAAGTCTTTGAGATATATGCTATATATGCTGCCGGTGATTATTCAAAATACGAGTATGTAAGCGTCATATCGTAGGTAGTGTAAAAAAGAGTTGAAAATATTACTTATAGTAATAAAACAAAGATTATAATTTCAACTTTTAAATAAAACATGTTTTTGTAAAATGGTATTGATAAATTACATTTCAACTAAAAATAATATTTATCATTTGCTCCAGTTCCATTAGTAACGACACTAACTAATATATGCATCGTATTTTATCCCTTACTAAGTATTCCTGTTGGTAATGATTGCGTTGAGATATATTCTGGGGTAACTTTGTTGGTATTTTATAGGTATTATATTTGTTAGGCAGAGAATCTAATGGAAACTAAATTTATTGTTGAAATGCTGCATATATAGAGACTAGAAAAAATACGCGAAATGTCTAATATAGAGTGTCATAGTATCAGGTTATCTCTAAAGTTAAAGTGAAACTCAGAATTAAATTAAGAGAAAATCAAAAATTGTAAATATTTTAAATTCATTTCAATATTTTTTTTTTATATTCACACCTGATATCAGGAGCAATATTAGGTGCTTGTGAAGCGCATCTCTAGGCCAGTATGGCGTCATAAATAAATAGCCAGTTTTTAACGTCAATAGTTCAGGATGATTAACATCTCTCAATTTTGATTACAAAATGGCAACCCATTTTTTACTATAAAGGTACATTTAAAACCTAAAATTACAACATACAGCGCTTTCCTTTCCCTATGCACTTAAGCTCGCAAATTAAAATCTGACAGCCCTGCTGTGTACGGGAGACGTGTGCATGAAGCTAAAAATAAAATATTTTATTCAATCAGCTCCGTGGTAAGGGATACAGTTATACTGAAAATGCAATATTAAAGCTTTAGTAGTGGGGGCTTGAATAGTGGAGGCAAGGGAAGGCAGATAAATAAAAATCAATATCTACCTTCACTGGAAAACGTTAATTTTGTAATAGCAAATACTTAATTGGTTAATGGAACTTACTGGATACTTTGAGAATAGACCGTAATTAGGGCTCAGGTGCTCTCCACTTTTCCGAATACTAACTGAGGTGGAACCCAATGCCGGATTTCAAATCCACTTGATCTCATAGCACCTTGTGAGCTGTTTTATCGCTCAAGATTCAGGTAAGAATATTATTAAAGAAGTCAGGAATCTAATTTCGACGATACCTAATTTAATTAATTAGTGACTCTCACTTATTTTTCATATAACGACAATCTCATTAAGTTAGAAAATATTAGAACCAAATAATAAATTGGCCCAGTCGTTTCTTGCCTACATAAACATTGTCATTACGGTAAATCAATAATAGACAAAAGCCTTGACCAACTTCTTGACAGATTCTGATATGATAAATATAAAAAGAAAGTCATACTTCAGCTATATATTAGTCTTACAAGACTAACAATTTGGATCGTTACAAGTCTTAATAATTTTTACACTTGACTAACGAAGAAATAACAGGTAAACATATTTATATATAATTAAGATAATTATTATCACAATTTGTTTCCTATCTAACTTACGTCCGATCTTAATTATATATAAATATGTTTACCTGTTATTTCTTCGTTAGTCAAGTGTAAAAATTATTAAGACTTGTAACGATCCAAATTGTTAGTCTTGTAAGACTAATATATAGCTGAAGTATGACTTTTTTAATATTTTATGTTTCTTAAATTGGTTTTGAGCAAAAAAGTGAATTGGTTATATAAATTTAAAAATAATTAAGAAATTAATTATAAACTGTTTATTTTTTTTTATTTTCTTTGTAAATGCCCAGTTTTATCTCGATTGATTATTACGACTATGCCTGCAAAGCAATCCATATTAATTATACTCAACTAAATCATAGTCACCTCCTCAAGTGGGGATCGAACCCACAACCAGTCTGTTTTACAGTCACCCTTGGTGCCGTTGCGCCACGACTGGCCTGGCCTCGAGGAGATGAAATATTTACTTAAAGGAGACTGAAACTTTTGGGCCTAAGCGTAAAAAATTGAGATGTGGTCTAAAAAATACCTTTTTTTTTATTTTTAGAATAGCAAATAATAAATTAATTGACAATCTCGAAGTGGAGAAAAATGAAAAAATATGTTTTAGATCCTTAATCGATTAAAATTAATAAAATTTTAAATGAGAGATGTGACAGCTGATTGACAATGACACCTTGTCTAATGATTTAAAATATTCATTAAAGTGTATTTTATTTATAAATAATAAACATTAATGCTTAAACAACTCAGTAATCACATATTTTATAGAAGCTGATGTTCAAGAAATTGTGCTGCGCTTAACTTAACTTCACTTTTTTCAAATCTCTAATAACTCAGCTTTCAGATTGCCAAAATTCATATAGTTTTCAGGGAGGGAATGATGTACCTAAATCTATTAAATCATACAATTTTCATCTCTTTACATTCTGGGCTCAAAAATGTAAGGAAAAGTTTATCTCCTTTATATTTCCATTTCTTCGCTCTGCCATTCAACGCGCTATGCCTCCAGAATTCAGCAGAAAGTGGGGAACGGAGTGTCTTAACACTAGGTTCCCTCTGCCTACTCTGCTGTGTGCGGGATACAGCGTGAAGCTGATTATTATTTATCATAGTTATCACATTTTTTTGTGGTTCACACTAATTGGACTAATGTACTTTAAAGAGATAGATACTTTTATCTATCCTGACTCACGCTTTATATACATGTCGTTTTTAAAAATCTATCCCGTTAAAATGTTAACATTAATTGAGCATTTACAATATCTATATAAATCTTCAAATAAGAAAACGTATAAGTCATAAAAAAAATGAAATAAAATATTATTTACATCACATTTTTTTATGAATATTCCTCTCTAAGTAACTACAAGGTTACACGTGCGTCCAATTATTTGCTGAGATTACCGTTTACAGCTAACAGTTACGGTCTCCCTACATAGTTCGAGAAACTGGGAATACAAAGAGATGTGATGGCTTTTAGCATTGGTCGATAAATTATCTGTGGTTTATCGTATCGTTTAGTATTTTAATTGTTAGTCAATGTAGGTGACATTACCATCATATTTTGCGTATAAGGCGAAAATATAATGATTACTTTATTCGTAATACATATCGATAACCGTAATTTTAGTGATATTATTATGTTTTCTTTTTTTGTTACTATATCAGCGTTTTTACGTACTCATGAAACCTTAAATATCTAATATAAACTAAAGCTCCAGTATATTTTTTTATATTCACACCTGATATCAGGACCAATATTAGGTGCTTGTGAAGCGCATCTCAACGCTTTGATGGCGTCATAAATAAAGACAGTTTTTAACGTAAATGATTCAGGATGATACTATGTATAAACGGATGTATAAGGTAAGGTTTACTGAAGAGCGAAATAAATGATCATCTTGCTCTTATGAAAACAAAATAAAGTAATAAATATATAGTGTATACTTTACCAGATTTTCAGTTATATGATGGTATGTTCTCTTGTTTTTTTATACACGTGGTATATATATATATATATATATATATATATATATATATATATATATATATATATATATATATATATATATATATATATATATATATATATATATATATAATTATGTTTGTAGGATTATTCCTTCTCGGTTGGCCAAGACCAACCGGTAGTAACATCCACGTGCCAAAACTAAGAGGACATTATAATGTATTTGTGTGAGAGTGTTGGTGTGTTGGGTTTAACTGCAGGAATTTTCTAATGATACGGCACGTATTTAGAATGACTACTTTCTGAAGGGTAATGTAAGTGTATTTGGGTAGATTTAATTCCTTTAGTGAGTTGTGCAAGTTGTTTGGGATAATACCTGTTGTGGATAAAACTATTTGTACAATGGTTACCTTACGCAAATTCCACATGCGGGTTATTTCATCTTTTAGTTCTATATATTTATTTAATTTTTCCGCTATTGTGGTTTGGATGTTATGTGAATTAGGTACTGCTATGTCAATTAAATATCCTGTTTTATTGGTTTTAACTATTAATGTAATGTCCGGCCTATTATAATGAACTGTTCTATCGGTAAGTATCGCTCTATCAAAGTACAATTTGTGGGATGTATTTTCTAAAATCGTTTCTGGACTATATTTATAGTAAGGTACTGGGGGTGTCGGTATCAGGCTGTATTTCATTGCGAGTTTTTGATGAACGATGTTGGCGACCTGATCATGCCTATGTTTGTAGTCTGTTTGCATAATTGCTTTGCAAGATCCAGTAATATGCTGGATTGTCTCAGATGCACTGTTGCAACGCCGACATACATCAACCACGTTTCGGATCTTCATAATGTACTTTTGATAGTTTCGGGTTTCTATTACTTGGTCCTGGATCGCAGACATGAAGCCTTCCGTCTCTGGAAACAATTCACCGCGATGGAGCCACTCGTTCGATGCATTTCTATCGACGTGACTGTGGCTCAAATCATGATAATGTGTTCCGTGTAAAGACTTTAGGGCCCACTCATCCTTTCGAGTCTGTCGATCAGTGAGTCTTACGTTATTTTGAATACTTTTATCTTTTAAATTAAGCGGTGTAAGGTTTAAGTCATTATGTACTATGGCTTTGTGTAAGTTGGATTGTTCGGCTTTGCAATGGAAGTAATATCTAAGATTTTGAATTTGTTTGTTATGAAGGTTGATGACATCCATAAATCCCCGACCTCCGTCATTCCTGGGTAATGTTAGCCTCTGTAAACATGATTTTGGATGGTGTTTTCTATGTTTGCTCATTGTGGTATTAATAAGGCGTTGTAGGGCCTGCAGCTCACTTTTTGACCATTTAATTATACCAAAGGAATACGTTAAAATGGTGACAGCATAGGTGTTAACAGCTTTCACGATATTTTTTGAGTTAAGTTGAGTTTTCATGATAGAATTGAGTCTGTGTTTGAACTTCTGCATGAGATTCGATTTTGTTTCTTTATAATGTATTTGTCTGGATTGATTGTAGCCAAGATATCTATAGTATTCGGTTTCCTCTAGAGGGTCTATGGTTTGACCCGTTTGCAATGTGTAATTGTGTTGGTCTATTAGTCCATTTTTAACGGAATTAATCTTGCATTTGTCGATCCCAAACTCCATGCAGATGTCTATTGAGAATGTCTCAGTTACTTCTGCCAGTTGATAGAGCTGCTCTTTGGTCTTCGCATAAAGTTTGATATCGTCCATGTACAAGAGATGATTAAGATTTATTTTATTGTTCCTTGTCAGTGAGTCGGTATCAGAGTCAATATATTGCAGGGGATAAGCCAATATCTAAAAAATTTAAAATATTTGATAATGGATTTATTGCGAGACAAACCCATAAGGGACTGAGAGCATCCCCCTGGAAAATACCTCGTTGTATTTTAATTATTATTATTAGTCAAATTTAATGATTATTATATTTAATTATTATTATTATTAGTAAAATTCTATGTAGATAAAGAACAATATACCGATAATTCCAAAACAATATTTCATATAATAAACATAAATATAGTGAATCGAATTTTTAAATGAAATGTATAAATTTAATTGTATTGTAAATATCACTATTTGATTCATCAGATACCAGATAATATTATTTACCATTTCAATCATTGGAAGTAACTAGTGATTGTTAAATTAAAACGTAGGCGTATCGATAGAAATGTATGTACATCACTAGAGGGGTGTAGGTTGGCGGTAGGAAATTCAATTTATCTGCCACCCTGCCTGCACCCCTCGTACTGCCCTTTGACTGCATATTTTCATAGAAATACATAATTATAAAGTATTTTTTATTATTTCGATGTATCTCATTTATTATAAGGTACATAAAAAGAACCTAGTGTTCAAATTGTTAGACACTGTATTACATCTTTCTTAGGGCACCGTACCTCTAAAGGTAAAAACGGAATACTTATACTCGTAGAATCACTTTCTTTTTGTGTCTATCAAGAACACTTATCTTGAGATCGCGTGGAGGTATCAAAATAATTAAATATTAAATAATATCAAATATTCAGGTATCTTGAAGCACAAAAAAATCAAGCTTTAAGTCAACACAATCAAAAGAAGAAATTAGTCCCTTAATCATTTAAACGTACAGGGTACTTGTCGTGGCCCTACAGCTATGCAATTTGGCACGTAGTAAGAACATACAATAGAAATAGAAAAAAATTATAACCAACTGATATTTGTAGTTGATTTCATACAAAATGAATACAAATGCGCGCAAACTTAAATTAGCAATTTTTTATAAGTAGTACTACCTACCACCTTCCTGAAATTGGTACGGAAGTATCGGTAAGCGAGACCCACTCGCGCTTAACAGGTTTTTAAAAAAATTAAAACTATGTACATGATCAAAGACCAAACCGAAGAAATTAAAATATCTATATATATACTTATTTAAATGTAATCTTTCCTCTAATGTGAATCGAATACATAAATATTACTTGTATGGTCAAACACTTAATGTCTGTCTCAACATGGCATCACATAAAACAATATCATAAATTACTTTTATTCTATTTATGTATTTACTGTTTTATTTTTTAACTTCTCACTGTATCCCGCGCATAGCAGCGTAGGCAGAGGGAACCTGGGAAACTAGCATTAAAGCACTCCGTTTCCATTAGGATACTTCAGTTCCCCACTTTCCTCCGAATTCTGGTGGCATTGTGTATTAAGTAGCGGAACCCAGCGCCTCGTTACTAAAGCGAGAAAAATGAAAATATTAAATAATTCCTTTTCCCCTAATGCAAATTGAACCTACAACCTGTCTCATTTACAGTCGCATTCTTGTGTTTTCGCATTGTTGTGTTATTCTTTGCACTACTGGTCTTTTTGATTAAAACGAAACACGATCGAAACCAGAGATCATTTTATCGTAGACATATTAAGTGTTATATTAGGTTTCTACTTGCGTTCCATTTTCCGTTACTACATTTTAAATATGTGAAAAACCTTTGCGTGTGGCCATGTGTGTAAAAATAAGCTTCTTATAACTTTTTCATACACCCCTATCCCTGGACTTTGATACTAAAATAAATTCTTAATGCTATTTCTGAACGATTAAAATAGATGCTATTATGGAAGTCTAGCTACTTTCGTAATAGCATCTATTTTAATCGTATACTAAAATAGATGGTATTTATCAAAAAGTCATGTTTCAGTAACAACTACCATTTACTAAATACGATTATAATGGGCACTATTAACTATTTTATTTATCTTTATAATAGATAGAGAAAATAATAATGATAAATTAGTCCGCCCATTGCGTTCCATCTAATTTAAAGGCGTTTTGTGTTGGATGGCAAAGTTTAACGCCGCATTTTGTCTAACAAACAAAAATATTTTAAATGTATAATAATCCTTAAGTGACATTCGAAACTGTAATGACCGTGTTTAAACTCTAACCAACCTAAAATGGAAATGGGCAGTGGCCCATAATTACGTCGATTTTTAGTTCTTTCGTTATAAGAAATTTTTCGATCTCATTGCTTATTATTAATTTCCACTTATATTGTTCTAGCACGTATATTTTATACGCGCAAATAATATTATCCAAATGAAATTCAAATTTGCTCTTGCTTCACGCTTTCAGAAACTATCGATATGTAGCAGGGACCGCAGTCGCTGCGGTCCCTGCTACATATCGATAGTTTCATATAAAGGGATATAAATGTACTATTTACGTTAAGACTTAAGTAAATGTGAGAAATTAAAAGAACGTATATTTTTTTACTTAGCCTAGCTGTCTAAAACAGTATAATTTAATTGGATTGATGCAAAGAGGCGTGGGTCCAATTCCCTACTTTTAAATTTTCAAGCAAACTTTATGTCACTAACAATTTATAACCCGTTATAAAAAGTTATATCACAATTTCCAACCATTTATCTAGCTTTCTTTTCTCTTAACAGGAAGTAACATCAAAAACAATATCCGTATGTGGGGAAGGAGCTCTGCTGTCAGGCGCTGGTGGTGCGGGAGACCTCGCCGCCGTGCTGGACAGGCTCAGCTCCGAGGAACCGCCTCTGCTGTGGGTGGGACCGGTGGCAGCTGACTGCGCACGAGTCAGAGATGCAGTGCGATACGCTGCGTTGGAGATAAATGAACATCTCGAAACTTATTTTGATAGACGAGAACATGCGCTCGAGGTAAGTGTAGATGATGTCATTCATATTATGATGTAGATCTAATGTTGGGTGTGTACATTGATTATGTCAGTATCATTATCTTCAGCCTTTATTGGTAGTTTAATAATTTCAGTAGTTTCAAAAAGGCTAACGAATGCCTTCAGACACTCGTATGTTTTCGTATTTCTACGGAATTTGTCCAACTACGTTACGGTTATTTGGATGTTAGATACCAGAACTTAACGCCGCGATTTGTGTAAACGGATTAGAAATTATTTTTAAAATGATTTCCTACTACGTAGTAGTATAGCAAGACAGACACGTTCCATCATAGCATTGAAAGGGATTACAAACCTCTATATTTGCATACAGGTGAAAAGTAGATTATTTGTAATATAAATCTCAAAGAAGACTAGCTTTAACTAAGTTTATATTGTTATATTGCAAGTTTACAATATTCCTACTTTCACATATACGATAAAGACCTTAGTAGAGTTCCCTAGATTCTCAAATACTATATTCATCTTAGAATTTACAGCAATATTCTCTTTGGTCCTTGTTGATAATATTTTTATATTAACAAAGGGGCGTCCAGGAATCCTTTGTGTAATGCAAGTGGACGGAGGAAGCGCAAATCTTTGGAATATTAGTTACCTTAGTATTCTATATAGGAATAAACAGCATGTTGGTTGTTCTAAGAAGTACCGTTATGAATGTGTGTATGTATCAGTGATATTAACGTAGAGATCCTAGCGAATCTCAGCACTAAAAGATATATGTAAATATAATATAAAGTAATATATATATTATATATTTAAATAATATTATATATATAAAAGGACTTGTGCTGACTGACTGAGGTAAGACGCACGCAGAGCCGTAACCGCTGATGGTAGAAACGTGAAATTTTAGCAGATGTATATATTTTCATATTCTGGACATCCACTAAGAAGGGAATTTGAAAAATTTTAACCCTAAAGGGATGAAATAGGGGTTGAAAGTTTGTATGGAAAAAAAATGTAATCTGCACCGATTTTTATAAAATTTGAAATTCAGACTCTTAAAAATATTTCATTGAACACGTGTTTCAAGGTTTTTAGGAATTCACCCCCTGGGGGTTCAAATAAGGGGTTGAAAGTTTATATGGAAAAATCTTTAAATTGCCACCGATTTTTATAAAAATTTAAATTCAGACTGTTAAAAATACTTTATTGAACACGTGTTTCGTGGTTTTTTTAGAATTCACTCCTAATAAGCGGGCGAAGCCGCGCGCGCCCTCTAGTATTATATATAAAATACATGCATAGTTGAATGGTTGTTTAAGAAAATTTGTTACTAAATGTAATTTTGCTTGGATTAAGGAGGTTTATTAATTTAAAAATTTAACTGGTGTTCTTTTTTTACATTTTTTATATTTTTCTTCGGCACTGGCATAGAAAACTTAAAATCTTAATATTCAATAACATATTCAAAATTAAGATTTTGTAAGGATTTCCGTTTAAGGGCATTACGTGTTGGGCTTAAAAGGCTAACCTTGTAAACGAACGTTGCGCTTTGCTTAAACATAACCGGAAAATTACAATATTATTAAATTTGATCGAGTGCAAACTAAACCAATAACCGATGTTACCTCGTGTCTGAATAATTGTCCCCCTAAACCATTATATGATTACGCCAGAGGACCCCTTAAAAAACTGCGCCACGATGGTATCAAAAATCGGTTACTTTCCTTTTTTTTCCAATTTTAATATACAGTTTTCTACGATTTTTTTATATATTTACAATGTAATTACAGACTCTGGAGCTATCTCGCAGTGCAGACGAAACAGGACGGTGCCTATACAAACTCATATTCCAACTGCTGTTGTTGCTGGAGACCAACAACAAGATGGTGGTGGCGGTGTACAGCGCGGCGCTTGATAACAGGGTGAGTGAGATATACGAGACTTGTGTGTGAATTGTAGGTTTATATCATTGTAAAGAAACTTTCCTTTTATTATACGCCATCTTATCATTTGGTCTTATGTACAGAAAAGAGACTTCAATTTTTGTTAAAAACGACCCATCACCTCATCTCCAAATGCTGCATGCTGTACAGCGTCTAACGAGGTCTGGTCGCAACAGCACTCACGTTAGCCAACCTGACAGATTGATATATTGTGAAAGTGCGATTGGTCTTATTAACGATATGGTTACTTTGTTGAGTGATTAGCTTACAAAAAGAGACCGAGGTAATGTGAAGATGACTACTAACTCTGGTTTTCTTAAACGCATATAAAACAACTAAAATAACAACTACTCATTAGCTTCGCGCTATATCCCGCACACAGCAGGGTAGGCAGAGGGAACCTAGTGTTAAAACACTCCGTTCCCCACTTTCTGCCGAATTTTGGAGGCATTGCGTGTTGAAAGGCAACGCAAGGCAACTCAACGCCGCGCTTTACATCGACACCAGAGCGAAGAAAATGGAAATATAAATTTAAGTAAATATTTCATCTCCTCGAGTGGGGATCGAACCCACAACCAGTCGATTTTACAGTCACAGCCTGTGCCACTGCGCCACGACTGGCCTCAACTACTCATTAGATAATCAAAATTATAGTATGTAGAATCTTCTACGTGATGAGGAGTCTATTTGTGAACGCAAAATAAAATAAATACTTTAAGGGCCTTATTAATGATTCATAATCACAATATAATAACGAGGCCAATCGTTTCGCAGGGGTGCAAGAGTAAAAAGGGTAAGTTGTGGGTTCAATTCCAGCTCATTTGAATGAAACATTTAATCATTTCATTTCCTCGCTTCAAAATGCAAATTCGCGCAAAATGCAATGCCTCCAAAATTCGGTGGAAATGGAAGTTCCGTGCGGGAAGAACGGAAGTGTCATAATGAGCACACTCCGTGGGTCTCAATACTAGGTTCCCAGCTACCCTCTGCCTACTCTTTTATGTGCTTGATACAGCATGAAGCAGAAAAAAATATATATATTCCAAGCTAAGTAAGAATTCTTCCACAATTGCATACTATTAAATATAACTTTTGTCTTGAAAAGAATATTTATATTCGCTTAAATGAACCTAGCTAAGGGTCACTCTGTACATTAGTTTAATTCCTTGAGAGATCGACCTCAGTATCGCACTTTGTCTTACAAATCGCAAGAAACAAT
Organism: Heliconius hecalesia formosus; assembly: GCA_018249775.1. Classification (NCBI taxonomy): domain Eukaryota; kingdom Metazoa; phylum Arthropoda; class Insecta; order Lepidoptera; family Nymphalidae; genus Heliconius; species Heliconius hecalesia. The sequence continues at coordinate 48,166 of DWMY01000055.1, forward strand.
AAAATTAATGGTTTTACTTGTTACAAGTAACTGGTGTTTCCTGAATATACGAATTTCAAAAACATGGAAACATTATAAACAAATATTTCTCTGAATCAGTATTCAGTCGGATCCCATAACAGCTTTGTTGAGTCCCATTACTAGTATTTCAGCTTATTTCAAGTAAATCAATACATTGTGTGGTCGCTATGATCTTGAAAATTAAATCCCCTCACCCCCTTTTCCACCCTTTTACACCCCCCAGGGAGGTCCTTTGTGCAACAAACAGTATTGATCGTAGTATTGCACAAGCGCAATGCATGTAGGCCATAAAAGGACTTGTGCATCCGGTTGATCATTTTTGCTTAGTTACAGGAAGAAATTATTATTTGATAAATTATTTGGTTTTGGGTTAATTTAGATCCAAAATGTTTAAAAATAAAGTAGGCATATTTGTATTGCCACTTGCTGATGCAGTTGGACATGCAGTTTTCTCGTCTGGGGTCTACTTAATTTAGAGAATAAATAAGATATATCATCTACAATTATGTAATATTTCAACAAACTATCTCTTCCTATTGTACAAAACACAAAACGTATTTAAAATTGATAACCATTAAATAATATTGTGTTTATCAATACAATAACATTTTCTTATATTTGTAAAAGTGAACACGCTCGACGCACAAAGTGATTCAGTAGATAGCGTCTCGTGTCCCGTTAGGGAGTATTTTTAAATAGAAATAGTAGGCATATAAGTTAATTGACATATATGTAAATAACTTATAATGGGGGAATTAAGATAAAGTAAAATTAAAATATTTATATAACAATTTATATACATATATAAATAGAAATTTATCTAGCTTAGCCTCAAAAAATACTTTAAAGTTGTTTATTTTGGAATTGAAAGAATGTTAAACATGTATTTGTGCTGCGACGTCAAATTGAATAAATTCTACCTCAAAAATGTTGTACTAGAACATTTTTAAATAGCAAAGCTGTCTTCATTCGTTGCTTAATAAAAATAATACTTGCGAAATTTCAATTATTTCCTACTTTGTTATTCAAATTTAAATATTTTGCCCATAAATATTACGATTTTGTTATAAGGTCCTAATAAATAAAAAAATAAAATTGTAAAATTTACTAGTACACTGCATTGTAAACTAGCCTCAGCTTTAAACGTGCTTATATGCTACCTAGGTCCCGGGCTCGAGCCCCCCAGCACCCTGCTCACCTGCCCCCCTCTTACATAACGCTTGTTCCTAGAAACGTATGCTTGTTAAATTTAATAAAACATGCTTCAATTGGTTTATTTATTGTATATAAAGGTGATGAAAATAACTGTGTTGTTTTAAAATTATAAATAATGATATGCATTGTCGTACGATGGTGTCCAAGCTATAAATATAAATTCATATTTTCATATCTTGGTTATAAGGTTTATAAAGGTTAAATTTTTACCTGTTTGGAAACATTGTAATTTTTTTCCTCAGCGAGCAATAGTCATGATAGAGTTGGTCGGCCTGTTAATAAACAGAATAAAGACCATACTCATGCTAGTCGATGCAACAAATCACCTTGTTAAAGTAGTCGCAGAAGAAGAACGGACTAATATCTGATGTCGATATTTGAGATAATATTTCTTATATCTCGGCGGCCAAACATCAAATCTGGTCAGCTTTAAGTAATAGAAAACTTTCACTTTTTACTATCTGCTGACAAGAATACACTTTAACCACGTAACATAAGAGTTACGTGGTTAAGGTCTGACTAAGGTCAGACAGAAGATCTTGCGAAACCCGTTCTTGGCAAAGTAAACCGCCTTGAGGCCGATTACCCAGCCGATAGTCTGGCACTGTAAAAATGATCACAGAATTGGTAGAAGCGGTTGTCATTTCCTCCATCATGAACTGCCAGGACCTCAAACAAAGAACATTGAAATTGCTGGAAACCTTTTTATGAATATTTCTCTTTGAATTTTCTCAAGAACATATTACACTTTTCAAGTTTGAGAAAAAGTGAAACGTTGGACTTCGTTATCGTCGGAGACATCATAGGTATTATCCTATTAACAACATATGCGTTCAATAAAATATCTACCTATAATAACTGCTTCGATATTTGGACATTGATACAGGTAGGAATGACTAAGTAGGTTACAAAGTGACCGTCAGCGCCCATTCCCCGTGACCCCACGCGTGACCTAACAACATCATATCATACTGTCTAATAGAATGATGTCCACTCAGCCGTGACAGGATGCAACCAATTTGTCACTTAACACGATTGCAGTTTGATATTTTGTTATATAACGACCATATATCATTTTAATACTCAAGTAAACGTATGTAATTATACATGCCAAGTATGAAATCGCAGCGTTAAGTTCCGCTATGCAGCAAGCAGTATAAAAAAATCACAGTATTATATTATGAGATTGTCATCCTATTTTAAAAGTATTGAAGTTAGATCATAACACCATTATAACCTTATTTACGAATAATATTGGAATGTCAAAGGAGCATTGAGCAATACGTGTGTTAAACAGTAGCTTTAAGCTTTTTTGTAACTTAACGTCGAAGAGTCTTGACTCTTCGTTGTTCAATTTCTGTGTGATTTACGGAAATCAACGTCGCGATAAATCTTGATAAAGAAAACTCATTGAAAACGTATTCGTACATATCGAAAGAATTTGTTGTGATGACTTTTTTTATTGTTATAGAAAGACTTATTACACAATCTTTCACAGCAATTAGGTGAATTGCTGTGAAAGACGATTATTATAGAATTATAATGATTATTCACTAAAGAAAGTTGATAGTAGATTCTTATTATCGATAGAATTAATATGGGCGTGTCACGCTTAGTATGTAGATGTAGGCAGTGAGAACTTAGTGGTACGTTAGTAGTACGCTAATTAGCGGAACCCAACGCAATTACCCCTAACTAGACTATTATTGTAAGCAGACAGAAGCCTAGTGGGTACCTAGTATTGAGACACTCCGTTCCCATTAAGACACTTCCGTTTCCCACTTTCCGCCGAATTCTGGAGATATGGCATTTTGAATGGCGGAATTCAACGCCACGCTTTGATTTAACATCAGAGCGAAGAAATGAAAATATTAAATATTTCGTTACTGCCAATATTGTAACTGGATTATGTGATAAATTTAAACATTATTTCGAGCGGAATTAGGGCCTACAACCGTCGCATACAAATAAAACAAGTCGAAAGGAATTATTTTAATGAAACATATTTGGTTTTATCTCCAGGGAGTGGAAATGAGTGCGGCGGTAAGCACCGTGCGTGCGGCGCTCAATGCACACGCGGCGGACTCGTGGGCAGAACACTCGCCCGCGCCGCATGATGATGCGAGACTACTGCATCTTATGCATAGACAGAGGTGAGTAGAAATATGTCTATAGACGGACAGAGAAGTAAATAGATGTTTAGATTTCACTATATTAAAAATTATTTGTATGTGTTTATCAGTCAAACCGATAGACATACGAAAAGAACACAGAACAGACATACAGACTAATAAATAGACAAAGTTACTTTTTCGCATATTAAGTATTACAATCGCAAGTTTAACGATAAAATGAACTGGCGTGTAAGTATGTTGCGATTTAAAATACCGTTAGTGTAGGACATTAACATAAGGGCAATATGGCTAATGTTGAATGAAAATATTTATAATCAATGTGAAAGAGGAATACAACACAACTAGAAGAGCCCCCGTGTTTGTTGGACAAAGTTATACGGGAGAGAAATACAGCGGTTACTTAAGCCTTCTATAAACAACAAACATTGTTTATAGGTTCTATTAGAACTATGTATATGCCCTGAATCCTCCTTTCGCGATGTAAATCACGTTTTGGAGATAAGTAATATTAGAAAGGGCTAGTAGAAGTGGATAGTTTGGTTTGAGTGTTAGAAGAATAAAAAACTTAGTTTCTGGTACTATATATATATATATATATATATATAAAAATGCGTCCAGTGATAATTTTTCCCATCATTGATTAGATGCATTTTTATTATATGTATAGATTATAAATAAAACGTTGACTATGACAGGTGGGGCGCGGCGCTGGCGTCGGTGCGTGAGCGCAACGCGGAACGTATATTAGAGCGCGGAGAACTCCCGGAGGATGACGTCACCAGCCTTTTGCACGTGTATTGTAAAGGACTTGCGCAGGCACATCCGGGTATGTGTTTCTTGATCACGATTTTGTTTAGTAGTAATTCAAAATGTTGCATTGCTCGATTCAGATTTTAACCTTTTTATATTCGTCTGTTAACATTGCAATAAATATCATTAAATGCAATTGCAAATTGTTACGTTACGACATTGCAGACATGGTGGCCATCACGCGACCGGTGAACGAGCTCTCCCAGAACCTGTCATTCATGATGGAGAGTCTCTACAAGGTGTCCGTGTCGCTGTCGCGCCAGGAGTTTGTCTGATGCCGCGCCCCCCCAACCTCCCCCCCTCCCCCATCGCGCGGCCACCCGTCCCGCCCGCGGCACCGCGCGCGCCGCACCCGCCGCCCAGCGCTGCATAGCTGTTTTAATATTGACATATAAATTTTTATTATGATATGTAGCTTTGGTTTAGTTGATTTAGTGGTTTTGATTTTGGAAGACGATTCAAGTTTTGTTTACTAGTGACCATTTTGAAATTAAAATGTCATCACATTTGTCACTCACATACATTTAATTTGCACTATTTATATTTCATTTTTATTTATCATCCATTCATTGAATGTATGAATAAAAGGACTTTTCAAGCCAAGGTATAGATAGACACTAGTGGAACTGAACCCCACGACCGGACTAAGACATTACGATACACCGACCGATTCGAACCCCTGAACTATGGTTAGCTACATCGATACATCGCACAAAACTAAAGTGCACCGACATAAGGAAACACACAAACACTCATTAACTCGTACACGTAAGCCCCACAAACAAAGGGCACATTTAAACCAAAAATTTTAAATAATAATTATTGATCATAATAATTAATAATCTTCAATGTTTAAAAAAAGTAGACGAAATTTTGCCTTAAACATGTTAATCTTCTAAATGTCAAATTATATTATACACACTTACTTATTAAATAATAATTAAAGTTTATATTTTTGTGGAATTATTTTATGCATATATTATATTAGATTTAAATTAAGATGGTGTTTAAAATAAATGCTATTTGTGTCTTATGCTGGGGGTGGGCGATTACGAATTCGATTTGGGAGTTAAAACAATATTTCTTAAACAACGATTTGCTGATAATATATTAATTTTTTATATAAATTACAAATGTATTATAACAAATGAATTATTGAAATTGCCCAAATTCTGAAAAATTATGTATTAAAAAAGCATATCTAGTGTACTAAAACAATGTATTATATACTATATTAAATAAAAAATAATTTTCATCGACTTAATCAAATATAATTTAATTATACATATATATATTGCACATTCTTATATTAAACACATTATTAGTACATTTTTAATTTATTATTTAAAACACTAATTAATAATTAAATGAAAATTATTTTCTTTTAATATAATATACAGAAAATTACGAATGTATCGAAAAGTCAAAGAAATCTCCACATACATATATTACATTAGTTCCATATTCGAGGGTTGCGAGTTCGAATCACCATCTCTAGTGCGCTTTACGTCTATCCAATAGTTCTGTGTCCATACAATATACAATCACATTAGAAATAATGCTAATATAACACTCCTCTCTAAAACAGCTCTCACAATTATTATATATATTTATTATTATAATAATGTTTATTAAAATTAATAGATTATAATATAAATGTTTAATTTATGATTTTTCTTTAGTTTATAAATAATACAAAAACTGAATTCAAATGAATAATAATTTCATATAAATTATTGTATTATTATTATTATAATTATAATATTGTTAATAAATCCTCCCCATATCATGTGAATTTAGCCGTTCGACGCGGCTGTAGCTAATTTAGTGATAAATTATTAATTATTATTATTATTATTATGTTTCTCTTTCATATTCACGGGTTCAAAAGAACCCGGTCCTTTGGAAGGCTTGCGTGGGGACACAGGTCCAACACGTAGCGGCCCCTTAGAGAATATACAAATATTTTACTGTGACGCATCAGCCGGGATCCATCTCTGGGTAACCACAGGTAATTGCCCAGAGATGGTCGCCGGCTAATGCGTAGGAACTATGGAAAATGTGGAAACTATGGAATTTATTATTATTATTAGGCGAATTAATGTACTGACATTGTTAATAATTTCACTCAATTTCAAACTTCTGATCTCAGTTAGGATATTCTACACACGCGATGTTTTTTAACTGACAGACAGACAAATTAAAATGGCCTTCCTATAAATTAATATTAAAATAAATAAGTATTTATATTATAAAAAAAACATTTGATTTAAGTTATCTTCATAGCTTCGCGTGTGATCAACTAAATAATGTGATTTTCTCCTTTTTTTTCGCGCACACAATGCGATGTATTAAATTATTTTCTTAAATTTATGATGTTGAAGTAAAATGTATTGGAATTAAGTGCGCTAAACTTTACAATGTTCACGCTTTCCTTTTTTTTCTCTTTTCTTGTAACCTTAATGTTGTAACTTTTATTTTATTTGTAATTTTATTTAAGTTGTATTTCTGCTATTTTCTTGTGAATTACAATTTTTTTTTATTTATTCTATTGTGAAAATCTGGCAACTATATTTAATTTCCGGTAGCCGATGATTTAATTAATATATTTAATAAAATTATTGTGAAAACATATACTATATTATATCGTGTATTAATTGGTTCGAAAATATTTTATTGGACCTGAAATCACTTTACAGTAGTCTAAGTTTTTAAATTATCAATTTTCAACACGAGATATTTATTAAAATAATTTTATTTGATATCACAAATAAAAAAAATCTTATAAACAACATTAAATGTATTATAAATAAATATATTTCACATTGTCCTTCAGCGGCAGTATTGAGTATTGTCTTTTAACCAAATGATAATTATAATTTTGTCTACTCAACGCTTTTTTGTGATATATTAATTTTCTTTTAAGTTTGAAACTAATTACAATATTTATTTTTAGTCTAATAACTTCGTTTCTCGCCTTGTTCGCGCGTAGTGACACTATACTGACTCTAATGTTTGTAACCAGTTGTATATGTATTTGGAATTAATAAATAAATTATATTAATATTTTTGTTTTATTTTATATATTATACTCTTTATAATTAGCCTTCATAGCAGGGTAGGCAGAGGGAACCTGGAACCTAGTGTTAAGACAACTGTTTAATATTAAGACAGCTGCGTTCCCCATTTTATTTATTTCTTAATAATTAATTATTTTACTCTCAAAAGTCAATTCTGTTGTCAGACCTAAGAGTAAAAGCGCGAATGTTTAATTGTCCGTAATACGCTGCTGTTTAAAGTATAAAGTTTTAAAAAATAAATAAATCATCTTCACGCTGTATCCCGCACACAGTAGGGTAGACAGAGGGAACCTAGTGTTCAGGCACTCTGTTCCCCACTTTCTGCCGAATTCTTGAGGCATTGCGTGTTGAGTGGCAGAACTCAACTCGACACCAGAGAGAAGAAATGGAAATATAGATTTAAGTAAATATTTCATCTCCTCGAGTGGGAATCGAATCCACAACCAATCGATTTTACAGCCACACTTTGTGCACCTGCTCTATATTTATTGAAGTATTGCTATTTAATTAGATACTAAACCAGGAATTTGATATTAGCATTTAGTATAGCGTATATATCAGACATCAACTCATCATGCTGGCCGACACACCACTACCACCATCTACACCTACTGGGGGATTTTATTATCTTTCTAACACAAAACATTCATATTTGTGAAGAAAAAATAAAACGCTTCCAATTACATTTAAACCTGATAAATAATAAACCTGATAGACATTTGAACCGAAAGGTTCAAATTTCCAAATAAAATTACAAGAGTATGAAATAATATTTGAAATTGGTGGCAAAATAATAGTCCACGTATTTATTTGACGTCGTGAATATACAAGAGATAAATAAGGAATCTAACTTATTATTTTTAACTAAATGTAAAAAAGTGAAAAATTGCTACTTATAACTAGAATATTAGTAATATTTAATAATTTCAATAAATATGTTTTATTACCCATATTGTTTAACATTCTTTTTTAACTAGCAACCCTTATTAAATTTATGGTTCAAATGCCATTTATCATAAAAACAATTACAGATAACAATATTTTAATTGAAAACTTCAAAAATATATTTTATTAATGTACTGTAATGTAATGTATAAAGAGCCGGCAGATGTGTTTGCCACTAAATGAGGCAGTAAACATACGACTTTGACCACGAAATATGTGGAACGAAAGTGTCTTAACGGGAACGGAGTGGACTAGGTTCCCAGGTTGCCTCTAGCTAAGCTGCTACGTGTTTGATACAGCGTAAAGCTAAAAAAATAAATATATGTATCTCACTCAAGACGTATCTATATTTTTCACGTCTTCATAAGATATTAATTTAATATAAGTCCTTTGTTTTCAGTATAATAAAAATATATAGGATGCGTAGAATGAATCCGTTTCATAAGTCAATGACTTGCAACTATGTCATTATTTCCGGTCAAAAAACCACTTCCTTTTCAAAGTATTAGAAAATTTTATACATAGGTATAAAAATAACATTTAATAAATATTATTCATATTTGAAAGTAAGAATGACGATGTTACTTTAAACAGTGGCATTTTAACATGTTTTGAATGTTGTTGTATAATCAATTTTATAAGAAGCTAAGAGTCGTATGACGATCCGTTGTAGTGTCATTCGGATACTCGTATATACCTTAAAACAGCATTTATTTGTAATTACTTTAAATTAGATATGGAACTCTGAAATTGGCATATTGGAAAATAAATAAGAAAATAATTTTATTAATGTCTAAGAAAAACAGAAAATATTAAAATATGTATACTATATATATGAGTTTAAAAATTCAGAGCAAATAATCGTATAGATTCCTTCTAGAAAGTCCAATATCATGTCAACAGTCAGTGCTCTGTCAAACTGATAGATTAAATAGAATCGACCACAGCATAATGTTCATTAATTTAAATATTTTTTTATTAAAAAAATCTGTTTCCAAATAATAAATAAGAACATTTCTGTATGCAAAATTCAATAATATTCTATTTAATATTGTCAACATTCCACGTGCTCTATGGACAGCAGAGACTATCAAGAAATATTACATAAAATCAAGGCATTAATTGCGCAACAATATGTTTTAAGTAATGAATATATAAAACATTTATTGTACAAGATTTGATTACATTTACAATTATATTTCAAGATAACTTTATAGTAGGCAACTCTAACCGACCGCACTCGTTGTATTACCATTTTAACGGAACAAAATCAAGCGCATTCATCACATCTTGACGCCATTTTGACCTCATCTGACACACTTTACGCTGTATCCTGCAAATAGCAGGGAACCAGAGGGTGGTGCTCTAGAAAGTTAACAATATTAAATATTTAATTTTTCCAGACTGGAAATCGAACCCACAACCGCCGCATTTAGTCACACGCTAGTGCCTTAAATATCTATATTAATATGTGTAATAATACTATGTAGATGTTTCATTTGATTAGTAAGAAAAAGGGATAAATCGTTAGATTCAATATATGGATAGATAAATCATAATTTAGCAAAAAAGAAACACAGTCATGATTGATACTTATGTATATGAAATTATTTAGAAATTATCGCAGGTTTGCTGTTCGCCGCCGGCCATTGCAGTACTAAGCTTATTTTAATAAAATTCGCTAGTTCTTGATTCGCATGCAATTATGTTAAATTGAATTAGAGGTTATACACTCTGTTCCCTACTTTCCGACAAAATCTCGAGGCAATGCGTGTCGAGTGGCTCGACTAAACGCCGCACCATGCTTTGTTACTAGGACGAGGAAAAAATCAAATAAATAAAATCCCCGAGCGGGCTCGAACCCACGCTTACATTCGCGCGCTCGTGTATCTGCGCAATGACACCTTACGGTTTTAATTTTTACTTGTTATATCAAATATCAAAATATTTTCATTTATCTCTGCATAATAAATATAGGTACTTGACAAAGCCAAAAACTCTAACTTGGAATCGAACCAATTACAAAAACACCAATTTCATAAAAAAATCGCATTTTTGGCAAAAAACTATTTCAATTTTATAAAAATCGCAATTGCAGGACGAGCACACAGAGACACAAATATATATATTAAAAAAGAAAATAAACAAGCACACATTATTTATAAGATTTTCATTTATTACGAATAAAATAAGATTCTAAACATACTAGTCGAGAAGAATAGTGCCAAGAAGACACGGTTTTGGTCATAAGAGCCGTTTTCCCTCAGTCGTTGCCCGCGGCGTAAACTAAGCTTAAGTTAAACGTAAACGAAGTTTAAGCCAAGCTTAAACTAAGATTAAGTTGAGCTTTAACTAAGTTTTAGCTAATCGAGCTGTATCACTCCGTCCTTTGCCAGATGTAATTCTAAACACTTCTTAGAAAAAAATAATAAATAATTCAATGTCAGTGTAAAAGTGACTAAGGAATTTACTAATAAAAATTACAAATAATTAGCACAAAATATTTAAAAAAGAAAGAAAAATGCCACCAATCAAATTTACAATTTATTCAAAAAAAATCTTGAAAATTAATAAGACATGAACATAAAAATTTTAAACAATATAAAAACGCAAATAAAAAAATGTTTGTAAGGACGTTTGCAACAGGTGATTTAAAAGAAAACAGAAGAATCAATATTAAGTTGTAACACAATATGATACATCAAGGCCGTGAATAGTTTTTTTTTATTATAAACTAATTAAAAATACAAATTTTAGAAGGTTACTCCACTTTTACACAGACTATCAAATTTAAATGAGATTGGATATTTATATACTTTAATAAAAGCCTCCGTTTTCGTAAAAATGTACATTAGGTATTTCATAAATATATTTTTTTCTAGAAATGTTCAACACCGACGATCCTCATACATAAAAATTCATATGAAAATTACAATGGACAGGCAGACGTTCGTTTTACATATACATACATATTAGATATTATTTTTTAACATTATAGACATATATATAATTCCGTGTCCACTATTAAATAATATATATAGACATATAGATTTATTTCAATCTTAGTACAAGAGTACATTAAGAAAAGTCTAAATTATTTTTGGTGGCCATTCAGCTCTATTGACGCAATAATTTCATATAGTTTTTAGCTTCACGCTGCACACTGCATTTAGCGAGCCAGATATCAACATCTCATTGACTTTTTAGCAAAGCGGGGAAACGAAAATAATTCATTCCCCGAATGGGGATCGAACCCACAACCGTCGCGTTTATATACAGACGCCATGATAACTTGGTGTATGTTTATAATAAATTATTAAAATTCTTAAATTACATTACACATATTAATAATAACAACATCTGATATACACAAAAGTCGTAGCTTAAATATTTCGCTGCAAAATAATCACAAAAAATTGCATAAGAGAAGTTTACCATTTTACATTATGCTTTAAAAGTGACCTAATAAAAAATACTTTACTTTTTTTTAATAATTTAGTAAAATCACAAATTACATATTTGAGTTCGGTCGCTTTAGTTATAATTGCAACAAGTAGTTTATTCTAGACTAATCTAACATCAATGATATAATATATAAACATATTTAGAAATAAAAAAAACAACGGATATGTACTACACACATCAATACACATCTTTATCTACTTTACATTTGCCTTCCTATAAGAAACATTAAATATTTATAATCTTTAAAAGCTGCTTATTTTTTTATATCTAGAATACATTATACATCGTTTACATGCTTGTCAAAGCGTCCATGTTGGTGAACACTTGCAGAAGCTTGCCAAGCGTGTAAGCGACGTATAAGATCAATTGCCAAGTTATACAGAATAATAAAATTTTCCAATACATATTTTATAAATATTAATGATCCTCGCTAATTTTAATGTTGTGTTGTTCCATAGATTTTTCTACATAATCATGTATTCGGAAGGAAACCATGTATCTAATCTATATTAATATAGAAATTAAAACTTACTATTCATATAAAACTGACATGCTCTTAGTAATAATTAGTATTAATAAGTATAACAAATCTAAAATGGAGCTTGACACGACTAAAAATTATTATTATTAATAAATAGGGATGGACGAGAAGCAATGAAATCGAATTTTCTTAAATTTTGACAGTAATTGAATGATTTCATGTTATTTAATATAACATAACAACAACATAAAAAAAAATATGGAAGCTGCCTGCATATAGTATTTTATTTGTTTATTTAATTGCATATATTAATACTATATTTAAAGTAATTTCAGTAATTGTTTTTTTTTATTTTGAAATATACACCATCGCCCATCCCTATAAAAATATTTTACATATAAATAATATAAAGGACATTATAAAAATGGAGGTAAAAGGTTGAAAATAATACTATAAAATGTAAATATTGCAATGATCAAAAATCCAAAAAGAAAAGAAAAATATGATAAAAAAAATCGACATTATGAGACTCTTCAATAAAAAAAGACATAAAAAATGGAATATCCAGCCAAATAATATTCTTATACAATTAGTCCTATCTTCATTTACAATTTATTAGAAGACGGACAGACAGACACACCACATATATTTACACATATGAATATAATATGATTAATGCTATTAAAGTATTCATGATAATAATAATATCTATGTATAGAAAGTTTTAATAAACTCTTTTTACAAACACTTATGTGACATTAACACCTCAATTACATAATGCGGGTTCGAATCCCGTATAAAGTAATATAATTACATATTAAATCACGGTACTTTGCATTCCATGCCTTAGAGTTATAAAGGCCCATAATTGACGCGTATTCAAAACATTCTTAGACACCATTATATATAATAATATTAAAATATAATAATCATTAATAATACAAGTCAATATGTCTGTCAATCGCACAAAAAACAATTGACACTGTATCAATTATTATATATAATGAATACTTATGGTATTAACAGACAAACAGACATTTTACAACTATTTATATATATATATATATATATATATATATATATATATATATATATATATATATATATATATATATATATATATATATATATATATATATATATTTTTATATAAACATTTTAAATTTTTATATATATATAAACATATATATATATAT